>OVBE01001061.1:0-40439 GCA_900406425.1 Iberis pinnata
TTCGGTTCGGTTCGGATCGGTTCGGTTCGGTTTATCCACATTGAACACCCCTATATATACGTTTGATAATGGAGCACAGAAGAATATTTAAATAACTAGTTTAAGCCACACCAATAGTCGTCAGTGCTTAATGTTCTTGTCTCGTCTTTTTCTCATAAAACAGAAAAGAGAGAATCTGCAAAAATGTATGTTGCAAATGGCCGTACACAAACACACGCTCTATGATAACTACTTAAAGAGAAACCCTACCCATAGCCTCAGAATCTTAACACATGTCCTTCTTTAATAGTATAATTTATTTACAAAATTGGCGATACACTTAGATTTCTGACTATTCACCCCTTCTTTTTAGAGTTCAATTGTATAGACTTATATTAGAGTTCTGGGCTGAAGCTCGTTCATATTTCCAGAGAGAGACTCAAACCATGTTATATAACTCTCTTTTGGAAAAGAGACTACTCACACCGTAAATCGAACCTAAAAGCACAACATCACTAACGACTGGGCTTAAACCAACTGGTCAACTTATTGTTCGTACAATATTGCTTTTGCATTATAAACAAATTTGGCATTAAATAACTTTTGATCTTTGATAGTCAAGAATTTTATTTTTCTCAACTTTGTTTGATAGATTAACAAATTAAAAAATCTAAACTTTTTTATAATTTATTTATGAAAATCATGGCCTAAAATCTTTTAGAAAAAATCTGCTGAAAATTATATTGATCATCATGTATTGTATCATGATTTAATAACAACAATCCACGCTTCTTGTGTTTTTTTTTTTTTATTCAAGGTTTTTAACTGGACGGTTTTAAGGCAGTGAAAAATATATTTGCAATGCAACATAGCACATAAACATTTTCTTTTCTTTTTTTGTCTACAATGGTAAAACATTTCAGACATGCCAAGATAAGATAAACGGGAATAAAGATTGGCGCGCTTCTTGGCTAAAGTATCGGGTTCAACATTATCTTGACGTCTAATTTTTGCAAAAGAAGTGAGTTGTCCAACCCGATTGAATATATCCAGGCCCGGTCCTGAACATTTTAAGGCCACAAGCATAAATAAAAATTGGGCCACTAACAATAAGCTTCTTTTTAAAAAAAATATTCTCTTTTGCAAGGGGTAGGGGTCGAACCCCCCTTAGTTGGCTCCAACAAAGCATACTTAACCAACTAAACTAATGAAACTTTTGCAAACAAAGTGGCCGATTTTATATTTATTATAACCAGGGCCGCAAGCACCAGCTTGGCTTGCTTGGGCTCAAGGCCGGGCCTGAATATATCTAAACAAGTCGAGGGAGATAGTGTATCTAACATGCTACACTTACGTTCTAATATTGAGAGCCCAATTTTTTGGTAAAAAGGAAGAAGTTAAGACTGGTAAAATTAAAATTTTAGAATAAGTCAAGCATGGTCTTGTTTGATCTTAGTGGAGACTTGGGAGATAGTAGATCGTAAACGCAGATATTAGATACGGAGGGTGGCCTCAAAACATGTTCGGTAAGATAAAAGATTCGAAGAAAGAAGATGGATATCAAATGGGTCTTGACATGACTGAATATGCATTCAAAGATTAAAGTTAGACATGTTTTTCTTTCCTTTTATCTTGTTTTTTTGTACTTCATCATATATATTATATTCTCTTTCCCTCATCTGCTTAATTCCAAACTCGCCTTGCGGTATAGACAAGGACCCTATTCTAAGTCTAAGTAGAGTAAGAATGATTTTGCGATTTTTAAAAAATTTTAGTTAAAAAAACGGTGTATTTTTGTAAAGTTATATAAATCTAGCTTATTTTTCTTAGATTACGATTTTTAAATCTTATGATCGACCGACATAAATTATATGATGAGTAAAGAAGAAAATTTTCTGAATATCTCAAACTACTATTATTATATAAGATATCACTGTTATGTCATATATTATATCAAAATAAAAATGTGGCTATTAATTATCAGACCATGGATTGAACCTAGCCACTTGATTATAGAGTTTGAGTCACTAGGTTCAATCGTTAATGTAGAAAAAAAAATTACAAACAAAATATTTGCAGGCATATATATAGGATTAGCTAACTATCTTCTTATCTTATTTGTTGATTTGATTATGCTCTCAAATAGCATAGCAAATGTAGTTGATTTTCAATCCAATTGTCAATAACTAAGATTAAAGGTTCAGTTTCACTTCAAAATATACCTTTTAATTAATTTATATACATAAGTTTTGAGATTGGTTGGCTTTTTGTTCAAAGTTCGTACTCAAAAAGTTGTTCTTGAAAATCTTGCTTTCATGTGTACTGTTAAGCTAAAGCGAAACTGATATCTTAGTTCGATCTCATTTGTTATCTGAAAAGATTCCTTTCTTTAACTTAAAAGAAGCATTCATTTTCTCTAAAATTGGCCTGGTCTGCTCCGTAAATAACTCTTAACATTCTAGATTGTAAACAGCCACAAAATTAACTAAAGAGGCGATAGTTTATTAGTAGTAAAAAGGATATTTTTCTTACACTTAGATATAGTATTTTTGATCCACATAGTTAAATTTCTATTGCTTATACTAACGAGCATAATTTGAAGAAGAAGAAGAAGAAAAAAATGAAAAAGAGAAATCTGATAACTAGATCTTGCACAAGCACAAATTGCAAAATCTCAGACAAACAACACTGTGTTGAAAGATATGTTATGATTTTATTCTAGGGGGTGTATAACCGAGTTCGAGTTGCCACACAAATATTATCTTGTTTTTATTCCTAGCAAAAATACAATACCAAGTTTTTTTTAATAATAAATAAATAGAATACCAAGATTCTGTTAATTTCTCACATATCTTAGAGAAGTTAAAACCTGACTTTGTTGATTTAATATGTACCACTGCGCATAGCCGGTCATGAGCCCAAGCAGAGCAAGTATGTGCTTGCGGCCTTTTTTCAATTTAAAAAATTTAGTTAAGAAAACGGCCAATTTTTAAAAAAAAATTGTATAGTTTTGTCCTATTTTTTCATTGTAGATTGCAGCTTTTAGAAAATTTTAAAATCTCAAGACCGATCCTGGCACTGAGTCAAATTATATATGAAAACCCTGAACTAAGAAAGCGATTGTCGAAAAATAATGAAAAACGTTTTTGGAAATGAAGACGAGACAAATCTACTTAACTTATAGTGTGACAGTTTAAAGCAAGTTTTAAATTTCATGATACAATTATATATAGTCTTATACATACATTTCGATAATAAAAATATGGAAATGATGTATTACGAGTATTTTCGATTTAAAAATTAGGTTAGAAAGGAAGAACAAAGATAAAGATTGCTGGAGAGATTTTTCTTAAAACAAAATCGAGCAAGAAACGGTTACGAGTGAAAGTATGTGTTAAAAGTGGAAAGAAGATTGGGGGCGAGAATCTTAGGGGTGTTATTGGTTATGTGGTTTAAAATTCATGTGAAATCACGTGTTATTCGTTTGATGAATAGGAAATAATAAATAAAATCATATGTTATTTGTTTAAAGATTTGTAAATTATAAATGAAATCTAGTGTATTTGTTTAGTGATTTATAATAGGATTTTTAAATAGTTTGTAATTTGGTGGATTTTGAAGTGTTTTAAAATTAAAAATACAAAGGACAAAATCCAAGTTTAAATCATGGTATTTCAAAATCCAATGATTTCAAAATCCATAGATTTTCAAATTCTTATGGATTTACAAATCCATTAAAACATCATAACCAATAATACCCCCTTATATATGTGAGATATGTTTAAACTCGTGCAAGGGAGAAAAATGTTACATAATTTTTTTCCAAGAAACAATAACATTAAGGTCTTCAAAAAATTCTCGATAGCTTTGGCCAGTAGGCACTCTCTCATATACAAAAGAAAGAGTGTACTCAAACAGAGCGGGCTAAGTGGGGGATATTAGGTGCTACTGTGTGGAATCCGCATAGTTCAAGTCAAATACTTCACATCAAAAGATATAAGAAGTCTAATTTCCAAATTAGTATGAGGTCTTTTAGGGTGGTATCCAATAAGAAAGTCGTGCGGACCTTTGTAGCCTGAAGCATATAGTATCATATTAAGGGTTATTAGGTTTGGTAGTAGCGGTTCAGGGAGTGCGGTGTTACAAGTTGGTATCAGAACGCGGTCGATTCTATGATGGAGTCAGATGGATTGGCTCGTATGCAGCAAGGACGTTGAGTTCTTTAGTTGGTGATTTATGGGACTCCCGTGGTCCAAGTCAAGTATCCCACATCTGAAGATCGGCCAAGAATTGGCTGATATATAAGGAGTTCAATTCCTAAATTAGTATGAGGTCTTTTGGGGTGGTACCTAGTAAGAAAGTCGTGAGGGCCTTTGTGGCCCAAAGTGAACAGTATCATACTAAGAATTATTAGGCTAGGTAGTAACGGTCCAGGGAGTGGGGCGTTACAGGCCGCCCTAGGTCCCTTTTCTGAATCGATAATTTCACGATCCGTTTTTAAAAAAATAGTGATTTAAAATAGCAATAATAAAATTTCATTGTTTTTAAAAAGAATTTTCAGTAAAAGTCCAATACATTAAAATTTGGTTAGTTTATTTATTAGCTTTAAAAAAAAGTTAAAAGGCCCAAATTTAATTTTTTTTCCGAAGATTCCTAATATTTGTGAGCTGGCACTGTACTCAACCAATTAAAATTTAAACTTATGTTGTTCCATGGGTTGACTTCACTAGATCTCTCAAACTATATGCATCCAAATTATTTTCACCCAAACTTTGTACCTGTTTAGAAAATCTCATGAACATGTAAACCTCTTTACTCGACCCCCTAAATTAATCGATATCATCAATAATCCACTATAGAAAGATTTAATAATTTGACCACCATTTTGGTCGGAAAATGGTCAAAAATTCACATCTCCAACTAGTTTCCGACCAAAGTGGTTTAGTCGGATTTATTTGGTCGTAAAATTTTTTTGTCAAAAATTTGTTAAGAAAATATAGTCGGAAATTGGTCGAAAAAAGGGTAATCAAAAATTCGTCGGAAAAAATTTCCAACTAATTTTCTTTAAATTATTTAAAAAATTAGAATGATTTTATAAAATAACAATATATTAAAATCAAAACTCCAAAACATATATATAATTATATGATCTAGTTACATAATCTAATTTTAAATTTCCAAAGTGTAATTCTATAACCTATAATCTAATTTCATAACCTAGATATTCTAATTACTTAAACCTACATAATCTAATATCATAAACCTTTATATTATTATTTGAAACCTAAAGAATAATTTGAAAGGATTTAGAGAAATTTTGGAGAGTTTTATGGTGTAATTGAGAAGTGAAGCACGACTTATATAGAAGAAATAGTCAAACCGAATTCCGACCAAACCAAAAAGATTGGTCGGAATTTATTGGAACTTCTGTTACATTTTCTGACCAATTTTCCAATTTGGACGAAATTTGGTCAAATTTTTTATTTTTTTAAGGAAAACAAAAAATAAAAAAATTAATTTTCTAAAGAATTTTTAAAAAAATCCGACTAAATTCCGTCCAATTCTTGGATTAGTCAGAATTTTTTTAGTTTTATAATATTTTTAAAATAATTTAAACAAGGAAAAATAAGGAAATTTAAAATAGACTAAAAAGTAAATTTTAAAAAAATCCGACTAAATTTAGCCCAATTTTTGGATTAGTCTGAATTTGGTCTGAATTTTTTGTAATTTTTTGCAATTTTTTCTAATTTTTAAATTTTTTAACGACGAAAAATAGAAAAAAATAAATAAAAAATCAACCAAATTCTAACTAATTCTTGGATTAGTCAGAAAATTTTCTACGAAATACTGACTAATATGATTTGTCGAAAAATTCCAACCAATTTTCGACTAATTTTCCGATTAGTCGGGAATTGATCAAAGTATCCTCGAAAATTTTTCCGACCATTTCTATAGTCGGAAATGTGCATCATTTCTTGTAGTGATCCCCCAGGCGATTAATAAACTTAATCCGAAAAAACATGAAAAATAAAGTTTGGGGATAAAGTTAAAATCGGATTAAATTAACAATAAAGTTAATATCGGGTTTGGATAACTTATTTGGTAACCGGTTGATTTTAATTAAGTCTCAATCGCGATTTCTTATTGCGTTTTATTAATTTAAAATCACAAATAAGCTTATTATTCGTCTGGAGGTTAGTGATGAGATCGATTAATTTAAGGGATCGGCAAAAGAGGTATACATATTCAAGAGATTTTCTAAAGAAGTACAAAGTTGAGAAGGAAACAGTTTGGATACATATAGTTGAGAAGAAAACAATTTGAATGCACATAGCTGAGAAGATCTAGTAAAATTAGCATGTTGTTCCATATCAATATTATACGACTTTTCAAATTCTAAGGTATTCATTTTACATCTTTACTTTTCATTTAAATTACATTCAAAATTGAAAATTAAATATTTTATGTTATAATGCCCGTTATAAGATTTTTGATGCATTCATATTCCAATCACTCTAGTGAATGTTTTCACCGAGAAAATTCGATGAAATGTTGGTAACATTGCACATGTCACAATTTTGGTTCTAACATACTATTCTCTCGCCTAGCAACTCTAGTTCAAGTGGCAATGGCCATTGTGTTGTCTATGGAATTTGTAAGATTCAATCCTCCATGTAGGCAAATGTAGACAAAAAAAAAACATACTATTCTCTCTAACAATAAAAGATAATTAAAGTGAAAATCAGCTTTAATTTCTCGTTATTTTATTTTCAATCTCTAGAGGATAACATAGAGGTCGGATTAAATTTTAGGGAGACAACACTGATAACACATTCAATAAGATAATATTGATAATAACAACAACTAGAAGCGATCAATGATCCTAAGCAAAGCTTGACTCAAAGCCAAGTAAACATCCGTATGGTAACGAAAACTCAAAGGCACTTTGATGTCTAGTGTTAAGAGACTAGCACGACACGAGATTGTAGGATTCTCCATCATCATACTAATAGCAAACGCAGCTTTGTCGTACATTCCAGCCACTAAGTGAGCATCTGCGTCACGCACGCCACGTTTAGCCACTTCATAACCTGATTTGCATTGTTTCAACGCATCTGCAACTTTTGGATTATGATGATGCTTAGAGGCTAAAGTTGAAGTGTCGTTGGTGAGTGCTAGGAGATTAGATGTGACGCATTTGAGTATGATTCGAGCTAGACCAACTTGATCAGCTTCTTGAGAAGTTGTGTCGGAGCTTAGACAACGAAGACATAAAGTGGGATTGTCTGAGTTGTGACATTGTTGCATCATTAACTCTTCATTGGCTCTTGAGATTAGTAATAGTGTTGTAAGTGTGGTGAAAAGAAGAAGTTTTGCATGTTGAGAAGAAACCATTTTTTGTTTCTTGAGTTATTATTCTTTAATTTAAGTTTCTAGTGAATTTTGTTCACCTTTTATGTACAAGTCCTATATCTTTAATTCTGTTGCAAATTTGTAACGCTCTCGGAAGTAGAAATGTTATATTTACAAGAGTATTAGGTGCACTGTATTCACTATTCAACATGTATGACACATGGCGAAAGCGTTACGAGATTGATAATATTTAGGCAAGGCAAAACGTGAGTGGTGTGTACACAAAATGGTTAACATTTTCTGTCACTTAAAACTTTATTAAAAAGAACTTATATTTGTATAATAAATAGAGGAATTCTTGGGCTATTGGGCTTCTAGTTGTGGATCAGATATTAATAAGATAAAAAAAACCAAAAAAAAATTGGGAAATTCTCAAAAATATCACAAAAAACTAAGTCTATTTTGAAAATACTACACACTACCAAAAGTTCAAAAAAACCACATTTTTAAAAAATATCACAAAAATGTTTTTGTTCCAAAAATACCACAAAACTTGAAATAGTTTTAAAACTTCAAATTTAAACCCTAAACCCCAAAGCCAAACTCTACCCCCTTCAAAAATAAACCTTAAACTTTATTTAGTGAAATCAAACTCAAAATTTTAAATTTTAAACCCTTAAAATTTATTTTTTATGTTTGTGGTATTTTTGGAACATTTGAGAGTGTGTGGTATTTTTGAAACTTTTGGGAGTGTGTGGTAGTTTTGGAATTTAAATTTCTTTTGATGGTGTTTCAAGGAATTCCTCTAATAAATTATCATGTTAGATATATTATTCTACAATTTAAATTTATACTTCTATAATAAATTATCATGTTGGATATATTGTTCTATAAAAATAATATAGATGAGAACCACTAAATCAATATTGTAGTGAATTTGATTAATACATTAAAATTTGATTAATTTATATTAAAAAAATTTATATTTGTATAATAAATTATCATGTTGGATAATATACATGAGAACCACTAAATTTATATTGTAGTGAATAGAGCTGGGTCTGAACATATACATATGAAACATTAATGAGGTCCCCAAAGTTATAGATCCCCAATTTACAAACTTTCAAAAATAAAATTTCATTGATATATGTAAACATATTGAAAAATGTTAATATGTAGTAGAAATACTAGTGAGTTTTTTTATATTATATGTCATTTCATATTAGTTATATACATTAACTTTTATACGAGAAAAACTAAATAATAATATTTTAGTTTTGTTTGGGATCCCGAAAATCTCAACTCTGACTCTGGTATTGAATTAAAATTTGCAACATTAAAAAAGCTCTCTCTCCTTGGTGACTCATCTGGGTTTTCTCAGAAGCATTACCGATGAAAGGAGAGCGACGGAGGTCTCTACTCCGCGTCACCGCAGTCACTCCTCGTGCACCATGCTCTCGGGAACTCGCCAGTGACACTAGCGCCAGCGAGTTTCACCATTTTACTTCTTCCAGCCATTTTCTTTTAAACCCTTCTACTGCTCCTCCTTCTTCTTTTTTACATCTTCAGTTGAGGTCTCTAAAAGCTTTTACACGGGATCTTCTCCGGCCAGACTAGATCCCGGCATATAAAGGTTGACAATGTGGAGGAAGGACTTTGGATCTCAAAGAACGTGCATATCTAGATTGCCGGAAGATACTGAGTTCACGTTTTCCGTAGGTGGTGTTAGAAAAGTCACTTCCATCAATTGTTTTTCTCTACATTCGACGGTGTTAAATCCTTCCCGACGTCAATTGTAGTGTTACAAGTCGACCAAATCCTCCTTCTAGTTCTCTTAGTGTCAAATGTGGACTTTAGTGGCGCGTTTTTTCACTAAAGTTTTGGTCTCTCTGCCAGGCCGTCGGAGACTTTTTTCCGGCAGAGTTTGTAGCTAACGACGGCAAGAAGGCATTAAGGTTTTTCTAATGTTCTGGATTTTTTCTTTTTAGTTGGACCTAATTAGATTTAGAAGGTTGATTCCGGATTAGGGTTTTTAGCTTAGTTGTTTGGGTTTGTTTTGTTTCCAAACCTGAAAGATTTTTTACGGCTAAATCTGAGTATAATAATAAGTTTTAATTTGAATATTTTTATACAAATAAATAAATATATATATATATAGTGAATTATTATTTTTCACATTGTAATGAGTTACTTGTTATAGAGTGTTAATAGATTTAGAAAAAATTTAGTAAAAGTTTAATAGTTTCAGAAAAAATTAAAACTATTATTCACATAATTATTTATAGTTGAAATTCAGTAGTGTTTAGTAATTTATCATTGTATTTCAAAATACAGGTTATATCTTAATAGGCTTAAATATATTTAAAAATTAAATATAAAAAAAAACATATTTGATATATGGTGATATTTAAAACGATAAATTTACAAAACCATTAACATATATTTAAGAAAATCAACTCAAATATCATGGGCCATTTTTGTATACTCGAAATAAACATTTATGGGCCCTCCCATAAATGTAATACTATGGCCCATTTAAATAACCGAGCCAAGCCAAGCCGTGATTTTAATTGATAACCGTTATACGCTAAGGACATTAATGTAAACTTACATAAAAAATTTAAAAAAATAAAGTAGCCGTTACAAAAGAAAGAGCCACACACACATGTTTATAAATAAAATCAACAACTTTTTTCTTCTCTCTGCAAATCACAAACTCTCTCTTTAAAAATCTTTTCTCTATTAAATCTCTTCTTCAATGGCGTTAGAACAGAGCATCACAACAAATCAACCAATAATGGAAGCAAAAACAAAACATCCTCTTCACCAAATCGCAGATACACCAACACACAAACTTCTCTTAAAACAATGGCTTAAAGAAGAAGACCTAATCCTCAGTAGAGTCTCACACAAAGAATCTCAAATCGATTCAGTTCGTAGAGAAATCACTCAACTTTACATCTTCTTCTTCTTATTCCACTCAATCTCTTTACTACTTCTCTTCCACACTTCTTCATCTTCTTCATCTTCATCGATCTGTAAAAGATCATGGATCCCTTCACTTTGTGCTCTCTTGTCTTCACTTGGGATTATTTGGGCAGTACGGTACAAATCAGAAGTTGAATCTCATTTGGAGAAGTTATTAGAGAGAGAGAAAGAAGATGCGAAGTTGTTAAGGAAATGTGTTGAAGAATTGAAGAAGAAAGGGATTGAATTTGATTTGCTTAAGGAAGTTGATGCTCTTCGTAGAGCTAAGAGTTTGAGAGTTGAATCGAAGACTGTGAAGAAATGGTCTGCGAGAGATTTTGTGACGCTTTTCTTCTTCTCTGTTTCGTGTTTGGTTCTTGCGATGATTAGACTTATTCTCTGCGATTAGATTTCTTCTTTCTTTCTTTTGTTTTGTTTTACAATACAGCAGAACTCTCTGGTTCTGCAACTTTTTTAGATGTTTTCTTATTGTTTTTTTATATAATAAAAAGAAAAAAGATTAATTGATTTGTCTTCTTAAATCTGCCTAATTTACCTGCAAAATAAGAGATTTACTTTTCACATATACAATATTTTATAAATATTTTTCCTATAACTCAACTTTTGAAGCAAAACATAGAACCATACAAAATCTAATAGAGAGAGATTCACAAAAGTATAGTTTATGTTCCAAAAATTCCTTGTGTTCTAAAATTATCATAAAAATTGTTTTTTTTTTCAAAAATATCACAAATTTAAAATTTAAATTCCTACAACTAATTAATAACCCTTTATATTGAACCTAGAGCAAATGATATTTTTATGATATTTTATAAAATTATTTAAATCATTATTTCCTTATTGAGCATATATTTAAAGATACATTTCAATATCTCCCACTAGTAAAAAAAATTCTTCTTTGTGGAGCAGAGAGTTCGCTAGTTTTGATGGAGGTTTTGATTCTATAGTACTTGGAGCATTGTGTGGTGTTTAGGACATCGTTTCTTGTGTAATCTCTACAATAAGAAAGAAAAAGCAGATTTGTGTGGTAATTAGAACGTAGTTAGGTGTGTAATCTCTACAATGCAGCAGTTTCCTCCTTTGTTCCTTCATCTTTCACCTTTTCGAAGCCCTTTCATCTTGTATCTTCGCTTATTATCCTGCGATTTAGCTTCTTTGACCAGTGTACTCCGTAGTTACGAGTTTCAATCGCATTCCAAGTGGAAAAGCCGAAGTGGTTTTCAGTCTCCAAGCCCACTATGTCATCAGAAATGGATCGTGCTCTTGATGCCTTGTCTTTAGAAGAAGAAGAAGAAAAAAAAGAAGAGGAGCTCTTCCAGGTCCCCAACCTTCCAGAATTCTCTTCTGAAGAAATCAATGAGCTAAGTTTGATAGGTAGAATCCTAAACCCTCTATGCCAAAAAGTTTGTGATGTTGTGTGGGATATGCCTAGAAAATGGCAAAAAGTGGGAAGAGTTAGAGGTGTAGCTTTATCCCAAGAAAAATTCCAATTCATTTTCAACTCTGAGCATGATCTTTTGGAAGTGTTAGAAAAAGGACTTCAATCTCACAATGGCTGGAAAATAGTCTTAGAGAGGTGGCAAAGGAATCCTCCTGAGGATTTTTTTGCAGTTTGCAGACATTTGGGTGCAAGTCTGAAACGTGCCGTTGAATAATTACACTATAGCAATAGTTATGTCTATGAGTGAAATTCTTGGTAGAGTGGATGTTGTTCAACTAGAAGATTCTAAAACTCAAAGCAAAGCTTATGTAAGAATCAAAGTTCACTTTAATGTAGCCAGACCCCTGAGGAAGAGTAGAATGGTCCAGACACCATCAGGAGACCAATCTTTTATCTACTTTGCTTACGAGGATGTTTATAAGAGGTGTTACCATTGCCAGAGATTGACTCATGAAAAATTTGTATGACCTCTATTAACCAAGCATGGTGCTCAACAGAAAGATAAAGTGAATGAGAAAGCTAGTGTAAGGAAAGCGGCTCCTTCTGAATTAGATATCTCCCTATCTCGTCTTGTTAAGGTAAATCTTGGTTGATGTAGCTCCATCGCTGGAAGACCAATTATTTCTCCAGCGATTTTGGAAGAAATGAGGAGGTACTTATTGGCAGTGATTGGTGAAGATAGAAATATGAAGGAAGCACGCATTGCAGCATCTCTGCAAGAAGTTGCTAAAGATCCAATGCTTCAGAAGGTCATCCTGAGATTGGAAAAACGCCATGTGGTTACTAAAGAAGTTTATAAAGGCAAAGGCATTATCTTTGATCTAAATCCTGACTCGGTGTCCCAAACAGCAAGATGTGAACTGCTAACAAATAAATTAATATTTGATGCGATCAAGGGAGGCAAAACTCTTTCTAATCCTTATCCTCTTCAAGGTCAGCCTCTTCTGGAAAATTTATCTCCTCCTGCTGAAAATCTTCTCTTCTCTTTAACAACAAAAAAAATGAGAGTAATAAGACTGGTGTAAATGACGCAGGGCCCTCTGGAATCAAGAAGAAGAGAACATACAGACATAGGCCAAGACCTCGTGCGATGCCTGAGCAAGTGGTTCAACAAGTTGATATTCAACAGGGGGATATTCAACAAATGATCATAGATAACTCAGAGCAGAATCTAACTGGAAGGAAAGATAAGAGGAAGATGGAAGAAAAGAAACAAGGAACCAAGAAGAAAGCTAAGAGTGAAGTCAATGTGGTGACCCTTCCTAAGGGGTCACCGGATGTTTAATGTCGTTTATCAGTTGAAATTGCCAAGGATTAGGTAGACCCGAAGACTTGGTAATTCCTAGGCTCAGGGATTTTAGAAAAAATTATTTCCCTGAAGTCATGTTTTTAATGGAAACGAAAAATAAAAGAAATGTTTTGGTAGATATTCAACCTTGGCTTGGTTATGATAGGGTGTTAACCCTCTAGGTTTAAGCGGTGGTCTAGCTGCGTTTGAAAAGATAATGTAAATTTTAAGTTAGTTTTTGTAAGTAAGAATATTTTGGATATTCAAATGAAGTTTGGTGATTAGTCCTTTTTTTCTCGTATTTACGGTGAGCCTAATCAGGCTCTAAGACATAAAGTCTGGGAAAAAATACTTAGGATTGGAGTTAATAGAAAGGAAGCATGGTGACTTTAATAAGATCCTTCATAATGGAGAGAAGATGGGTGGACCAACAAGAACAGCCAATTCTTTTAGTGATTTTGCTAAAATGATTAGAGTTTGTGGTATGACTGAATTACAAGCTGAAGGGAATGGCTTTACATGGGATGGATGGAGGCACAATCATTATGTTCAATGCAAGTTGGATAGGTGCTTTGCGAATAGAGCTTGGCATGCTCAGTTTCCATCATCATAACAAAAGTTTCTTGAAAAGAGGGGATCAGATCAAAAGCATGTTCTTGTGAACTTAAGATCTTCTCATCTCCAATTCAAAGGAAGCTTCTCCTTTGATAGGAGATTATTCAATGAGCCACAAGTGAAGAATATAGTTAGAAGATTGTGGCAAGATACTAGTTCTCCTCTATTATTGGTGTCAGATAAAATTAAAATATGTAGAACAAGAGTTAGTATGTGGAAGAGGCAGACAAATTTGAACTCCAATTCAAGGATTCAACTTGGATCTGGAGCAAGAAGAATCCAAAAGCCAGCCCAGTATTTGGAGAATTCAGGAAATAAAAAGTGTTAACGAAGGAGTATAAGAATGAAGAGAGTTATTGGAGTCAAAAAAGCAGGGAGAAATGGTTACAAGAAGGAGATAAAAACAATAAGTTTTTTCATGCTTCTGTACAATAAAACAGGAAAAGGAAGAAAATAGAGAAACTGATAAATAATGATGGATCTGAACATAGTTCAGAAGCTTCTAAAGGTGAGATTGCAGCTTCTTATTTCACCAATCTATTCAAGTCTTCCTCTCCCATCATTCATAAAGAAGATTATGTTGGTTTCAAAGGAAAAGTAACAGATTGTATGAATAGGAAATTAATTGCTCCAATTACAAACAAAGAAGTTACTGATGCAGTATTCTCTATAAGTGGATCGGCAGCTCCTGGTGCAGATGGTATGACTACAACCTTTTTCCATAATTATTAGGATATCCTAGGACCTCAAGTGACAAAAGAAGTTCAAGATTTTTCAGTAGTGGTAATCTGCCAAGAGACTGGAACTTTACTCTGATCAGTCTCATCCCCAAGAAGCCAGAGGCCAATAAAATGAGTGATTTAAGACCTATAAGTTTGTGCTCTGTTTTATACAAGATTGTATCCAAAGTGTTGGTATCAAGACTGAAGCCTCTAATGCAGAAACTTATATCTCCCTCACAATCAGTGTTTGTCCCTCAGAGAGTAATTTCTGATAATATACTTATAGCGCATGAATGCATTCATGCCCTGAATACATACTCGAAAATTGCTGAAGAGTTTATTTCCATAAAGATTGACCTCTCAAAAGCCTATGATAGGATAGAGTGGAGCTATTTGAAGATGATAATGGAATTAATGGGATTTCATGAGAAGTGGATCAATTGGATTTGAAGTTGTATCTCAACCTCTTCCTTTTCAGTCCTTATGAATACCAACCTTTTGGTTTGATTTCTCCTCAAAGAGGCTTAAGGCAAGGAGATCCTCTTTCTCTTTTCCTTTTTGTGTTGTGTACTAAAGGGTTAATTTTCTTGCTGAAAAAACAAGAGAGAAGAAGAATGATAAAAGGCTTTAAATTTTTTGTATTTGGTCATTCAATCTCTCATTTGCTCTTTGCAGATGATAGTTTGTTTCTCTGTGAAGCTTCTGCGGATTACTATGCCAACTTATTCCAAAGTCTACAAGCTTACAACGATTGTTCTGGTCAAAAGCTTAATCTGGAGAAATCGTCTATTACGTATGGGAGTAAGATTTCAGAGGAAAGGAAGTTGGTTATCAAGCAGGTAACAAGGATTTCAAATGAAGGTGGTTATGGTATGTACCTAGGTCTACCTGAATGCTTACAAGGTTCTCAAGTGAAGCTGTTCAAATACATCCATGACAGACTTCAAGCTAAATTAACATGCTGGTATTCTAGGGGGCTTTCTGTTGGGGAAAAGAGGTATTAATTAAAGTAGTAGCTATGGCCCTACCTGTCTATGCAATGTCTTGCTTCAAATTGACAAAAGCAACTACAAAAAAAATCTCATCTGCTATTGCTCAGTTCCGGTGGTCGTCTTGTCAGGAGAAAAAGAAAATTCATTGGCTCAATTGGGAGTATATGTGCTTTCCTAAAGAGTTAGGAGGTTTAGGTTTCGGAAATTTGTTCAGATTTAATCAAGCCTTGTTAGCCAAACAAGTTTGGAGAATCCTCAAGTTCCCTAACAGTCTCTTAGCCAAAGTCTATAAAAGCAAATATTTTCCCCAAGAGTCCATGTTATCAGCCAAAGTAGGAGTCCTCCCTTCGCATGGCTGGAAAAGTTTGATCTTTGGCAGAGAACTGCTTCTGCTTGGCCTTCAAAGGCGCATAGGTAATGGAAATAACACTTGGGTTTGGACTGATGATTGGATATGCATTGGTCAAATGAGAAAACCTCTGCTCAAGAATCTCATTGTGAATGTAGATTTGAAAGTCTCAACCTGATTGACTTTACCAAGAGAGATTGGAATTCTAGGCTGTTAAATCAGTTATTCTTCCCTCAGGACGTTAGTTGCATACGAGCTCTAAAGCCTGCTTTATCACATAAGATTTTTGGGCATGGAAGGGTACAAGGCATGGAGATTATAGTGTCAAATCTAGGTATGAACTGGCTTGCTCTAGGTTCAAATCAGATGCAATAATTGAGGCTGAATGTCACCCTTCTCTTATTGAGCTGAAAAGAAAAGTCTGGGAAATCAAGTCTTCCTCTAAAATCAAGATTTTCCTGTGGAAAATTGGTAACCAGGCTATTCATGTGGCATAAATGCTTGATAAAAGGAAATTAAAGGTGGACACTAGATGTCAACTGTGTGGTGAGGACAAATAATCAATCAATCACCTTTTTTTCTCTTGCCATGTTCCTCGGAAATTGTGGGCAGTGCTTCAGATTCCATGTCCTGTAAATGGATTCTGGAAAGAATCTTTTTTCTCTAACTTTCATTACATGTTGAGTCTACAATCCAATAACCAAGTTGCAGATGATCAGAAGCTTATTTTCCCATGGGGTATGTGGCTTCTATGGAAAAATAAGAATTTGGTTTTATTTCAAGGAAGAGGAATGGATGTGATGAAGCTTGCAGAAAAGATCAGAGGAGAATATAGATCATGGTTTGAAGCTAATAAAATGGAAAACAGGGCGCATATAGTTTTTGTCCACTTCAAACAGATCGATCATTAAAAGAGATTGTTTCTCTCTGGAACCAAACTGGAGCCAATGCTCAGTCTCCTATAGTTGGAACAAGACGACGAAAGTGTCAGGTGTTGGATGGGTGCTAAGAGACAGAGAAGGAAAAGTTAAACTGCACAGTAGAAGATCTTTTTCATATTAAAGACAACGAAGAAGTTGTCCTGAAATCCTTGGTTTGGGCAATGGATGATATGATTTCTTTGAAACTGTCAAAAATTAACTTTGTTATAGCAGCAAAGGATATCATTAATGCAGTTAATAGGCCACCGGATTGGCCAAATTTCAGAAGCCAAATCTCTGAAGTGTATATAAAGCTTTTGCAAATTGAGGATTGGAAATGCAATCATATTTCCCCAAAATGGTCAAAAGGTACCACTCTCCTAGTTAAAAGTGTCACTGTTTCGGATCATTTTCAGTCATATGTGGCTGCTGGTCCTCCCTAGTGGTGAGTTGAAGAGAGTAGTTTCTTTTTGTAGTTATAGTTTAGAGTTCTTTTCTATGTGTTTTACTCTGTTTTGAGTCTTATGGTTTATGTGGTGTTTTTCTATTCTGCTCTGTTTTGTATTTCTTGTTGTTAGACTCTTAGGCCTTTGTTAATTTAATCCAGACGACAAAAATGAACCTGAAATATTTGTGTAAGACAAATTCAATACTAGAAAAATCTGATATAATTTCAATAGGTCAAAAAACAGAGAGAAAACATCTACACTATAGAAACTTCAAACTTGTCTTTGTCTATTCATCATCTTGGGACTTAGTTTTCTTCTTCTTTTTCTTCTTGCTCTGTTCATTATCTGTATTCAATCCCTCTTCTCCTACTTTGCTTTTCTTTTTCTTCTTCTTCTTTGATTTCTCCTCTTCTTCTTCTTCCTTCTCTTCTACCTTTCTCTTCTCTTTCTTCTTTTTCTTCTCTGAAACCTCCTCCACTGTTTTTGTCTCTCCCTCGTCTAAAATAGACAAAACACACATCAAACAAATTATTTAACCTCCACAACAGATGAAAGAGAGGCTGTCTACATACCTTTCTTCTCAAGATTTTCAAGCACTTCTTTCATTACATCCACATTCTTACGTGGAGCAACACCTTTATCATAAAACTCTAGTCGTTCCTCCACTTGTTCCCTAAGTTTCTCTCCAAAAGCTGTAGTGCTACTATCTGTATAACAACAAGCCACCATTGTTATATACTTAAACAACATATCATCTCACTATACCAACACACTTATTTAAGTTTTTACCAGCGAAACAATCTATCCTGGAAGCAATGGAACATTTGTTTGCTAGGTAACGAGCAATACGGCCCTTGTTTTTAGCAGATGCACGCCCGATGAATGAAGAATGGAATATTAAACCATACTTGGGTGTGTTTCCACGTGTTTTCAGCGCCCTGATGTTTTTCATTAGTTAGTTTCTGCAGTAAAAGTAAAGTTGAGTAGCGAAATAGAGCATGGAAATGCACCTGAAGAGTGCTTTCTCAGCGCCTAGAATCTGGAGAGTTGAAGATGGGCACTTAGCAAGATTTGTCAGACTTCCTGCATGTGAAATTAACCTCGCACCAACCATGTCTCCTATCAAAGCTGCCAAATTTGGAGCAATGTCGCCCATTTTAGCAACAAGATAATCATATAGCTTCTTTCTGTAATCAGCTAGATCCATAACTCTCTGAGCAAAGGTCTGGACATTGATTAGATCAACCGGTGATAAGTCCTGGCCTTCAAAGAGGGAAAAAAAAAAAAGAAATGTCTTAGAACAAAAAAATTAAGATTCCCGAAGAACATGGCTCTATCAGATTATTACCCATAGATGCTTTTCCAGCTTCGACAACTTCTTTTGCTTTATCTTCATCTCCCAAGACTTCAGTAAGCATTGGAACATGCTCGTCAGACAACTTCGACTTATCTTCTATAATCTTCGAAACTCGAGCATAAAGGTAGTTGTCATTGACTATCTTGACAAGTTCAGGGAAATGCCATGAGTACCATTCTCTGCAAATAGTCGATAAGCTGCTCAGTAACCATATTCACTAAGGTAACAAACAAGACATCATCTGAAAGAGTATAACAAAACAAACCTGACTCTCATAGCAAAGGAATTGATATCTTTATCAAGCGTATCGAGCAGGAAAATAGCTTGAATAACCATATTATCAACCCGGTTAACATTGAACTTCACCTTTGCTCTACTGTAGCTATGAGCTAGTCCAAGTTGAGCTTTTTCTAAATCACCAGGCTACATTTTAAAAGACAATGTCACTGAGCATAATTTGCAAAAAGGTAGACACTAAAGTGGTATGTAAACTACAAAATTTCACACCTTTAGGTCTTTGATGAACCTATCAAAATGCTGACGCACACCTCTAAGAAGCTCATGAACAAACTCATTACTCTGGCATGGAATCTTTGTAGCTTCAAAAATGCAAGAGCCTATTTTTGGCTCAGAGACTCCTAAGGTAAACTTAGGCTTCTTGCCTTCTTTAACTTTCGGAAGATTCAACTCAAGAAAACTTCTCAGCTCATCACTCATATACCCTTCAAATTTTAAGATTAACCAAATACTAATAATCAAAAAACCTAAAACAGAACAGAATAAGCTGATACTAAAGCAAACTCGGAGAGAACGATGAATAGAGTGGAAAGAGCTGTCATTTAATTGAGACCCACCTTCAGAAACAGCGTTGATTTGGTTTAGAGCATCGAGTGCAGACTGTGAAGGATGAAAAGCAGTGAGCTGGACGACCCGTCCGAATCGACTAAGATCCGAGACGGAGCTTCGAACAGCCTCAGTATTCTGTCCAATCTCATCGAGACCATGTGCTTCGAACAGGCCGTAGCCAGAAGATGATTCGTAAAGAAGATACATCGCCATTGTATAGGTTAGCTAAATCACTCGCCGTCTGCAAAATTTACAGTCGAATATTTATTTAGGGTTTAAGGTAACTTTAAAAGGAAGACGATGACTTTGCTCTTATATAATTTTATGGGCCTGGCCCATAAATTTTAGGCTTATTTATTTTAGGCTTATTGATTAACTTAAATGGGCCTTTGTCTTTCTGTTTAACAGAAAACACTTACAATACAACATATATACCACACAAAAAAAACCCTTTTTGTGAGCAATTTCGTCACATACTTTACTTTATGTTCATTTGCTAGTCGTTAGCGACGGCGATTAACAACAGCAATTAGAGGCAACTAAACAGTAATTAGCAACAGTGATTAATTGCAGTTGTTGATAGTCACTGGTTATGTTCGTTTGCTAATCGCTAGCGATAGCGACTAATAGGCGATGTATCTATTTTGAAACGTTAAAAAAAGTTGGTGGCTAAAATTTTTAATCGTTGGTCGTAGCGATTAATCTCTGCGATTAGTCGCTAGACCAGCGACTGACAAACGAACATAATTTTAGTCGATGCTGCTAGCGACTAGCAAACGAACAGAATCATTATGGTCAAAATTGTTGGTAGTCCATTAAAGTAGTCTAAATTAAGAAGCATGGCAATTGGCAACAGATAAATATATAAAAGTATGATTGGAAAAAAATAAACAAAATTATCTAACTTTAATCAAAAACATGAGGACACGAACCGACAATAAGATGTCACTAAAGAGGCTATAAAACGAAAAGATGGAATTATAAAAGTGCTTAGTCATTGAAAGGATGTAAAGGAAGGTAGATGAGTCATAAAATCGTCATTTATATTACCCAAAAAGTTTGATAAATACAAAAAGTGGAGGCCAAGAGGGCAAGAGGCAAAAGAGTGAGGTCAGTATACTCTAAAAACTAAGACCAACGTGGGACATTCTTTGCTTTGAAATATAGAATCACGTATTTTTATGGACCACACTGTATTATTTGCGATATAGATTTTATTATATATTTATTGTTCCGTATTGTAAACCATTTATTCACCGTAGCCAATAGTCCATATGAGAGTATCAAAAAGCAAATATCAAATACGCTCATAAAGTGGAATGCTCCAAAATGATGGGTAATGGTAATGCTTTGAAAGAAAGATAATGCTCTACACACATGCGTGATCGTTTCTATGAGGATTAAAAAGGATTATCGTAAAGATTTGTGGTCAGGCGAGTTGAATTTGGGTGCATCGGTTGTTATATTATAGAATGAGTCAGAAATTGCAAATCACATATGACAAAAAAAAAACGAAGAAGCATATCGATTAAATCGTTTCATTCAAAAATAAAGAAAATTAACAAGAAGACAATGAAAAACGTCTGGAAAAAAAACACTTATAGAAAGCTAAGAAATCGCAAGATGCTATTGAAATTGATGAAAAAGAAGATAGAAGAGTTGTATTCCAGCTGAATCAAAGAAGAATGTAGCGGAAGAACAAGCAATATTTCTATGATACCATATCACGAGTAGAACCAGCTCGAGGAAATGAAAAAATAATACTCCCTCTGTTTCATTTTATTAGTTGTTTTGAAGATTTTTTCTTGTTTCGTATTATAAGTTTTTTTTTCAAATCTCAATACAAAAAGTAAAACTTTTAATTAAAAAGTTTAAATAAAATTCAAACATCTACTTGTTTTTAATTAAATTCATAGACAAAAAAAAAAAACAAAAAATGTAAAAAGTAAAAGTTATCTTAATATGCGCGCTTTCAAACAAAACAACTAATAAAATGAAACTGAAAGAATATTATATTTCATCAAGCTGTTTATTGTGTACATTAATTAGTATTTATAACTAATTAACTTCCTTTTAACTAACGGTTAACAAACTAACAAACTTTTATCTACTCTAATACATCAACAATGAGAAAAAAAAGCTTGACAAGTCAAAGCTTCATTTATTTAACCGAGAGATATTTGTTGTTACAATTAGGTTATCTTCTAACCTTCACTTGGACTATAAGTATTAATTAAGTACTCCTTCTGTTATTTTAATATAGATATTTTAAATTTCAAATGTGATTTTAATTGCATATTGCAAATTTCAACATATTTTAATTGACAAAATTTGAAAATAATGTGTTTTTCTAATATGTGTAAAATCTTAAAACATCTAATATTAAAAAAATAGAAAAAATAGTACTCCCTCCGTTTTGAATTACTTGTCGTTTTAGAGTTTTGCACACAAATTAAAAAATCTCATTTTTCTATAAAAACATCATTAAATATTCTAAATGAACCAATATAAAACTCATGCAATTATTCTATTGGTTAAAAAAGTCAAATTCATTTAATTTCTGCATTGAAAACCTAAAACGACACATATTTTGAAACGAAAATTATTCTTCAGAACGACAACTAATATGAAACGGAGGGAGTATTAACTAGCACTTATTAGGGCTGGGCATAATAAACCGAAACCGAAAATCCAAACCGAAACCGAGCCGAAAAATCAGATCCGAAACCGAACGAGTTAGAGATTGAAAAAACCGAATGGATTTTTATTTTTACAACTTTCGGTTTTTTCAATAAACCAAACCGAACCGAATTAATTTCGGATAACCGAATTAAACCGAAATTCATAAACTAATAACCCTAAATTATTAATGTCATACTTAAGTTTATGTTGCAGGTTTACAAGTATTTTCAGTTTACATGGGTTTTCGGATTTGTTCGGATTTTTTTTGGTTTTTTCGGATTTTTCGGTTTTCCGAATACAAAATGGATTATATAAAAAATCTTAAAACCGAACAGAAACCGAATTTTTAAAAATCGAACCGATCCGATTTTGACTAAAAACCCGAACGGTTTTTATATTTCCCAATTTCGGTTAACCGAAAACCGAAAAAACCGATATGAAACCTATCCGAAATTCGAATGCCCAGCCCTAGCACCTCACCTCTAATCGTTCTTTTATTTATCTTTTATAAACCTCAAATTCGTAAAGTATAATTTACTTTTGTTCAATTTCAAGCTTAATCTTGGTTCAAACATTGAATCATATCACTAGTAAACTAAATTGACGTGGTTAATGTTCCTTTGACAAAAAACATTATCACGGAAAAGTGGGGACGAGAGAGTGTCGTGTGGTTGTCCTTCGTACGGCGCTTAAGGGGTTGTCTCGTCAACTTTAGAGTCAATCATATTAAATTTCTTTGATAGATATGTTTGTGAAACTCTTTTAGTCATTGCTCTTCTCTATACATTTTTTCCTTTTATTGCTTCACCAACCAATATTCAATGTGTAGAGAAATTTAGAAAAATGAACAAAAAATAAAATAAAAAGAACTACTTTCTACAACTATTTAAAGAAGACGATTAGTTGTTAGAACTTTCTACGCTATTCATATGTGATGTATGGTGCACCACAATCGCATTCAAAGTTTATTTTATAGAACAGTCTTCTTGAATTTTAATGTCATTGTTTTTCAACGACAATATATTTTCAAATATACCAATCGAATTAATGGTTATAAACTTATAAATTAAAGCTTATGGTTGGTGATCTTGTAGATAAAAGTTTAAATGTATACATTGACATACATTTTCAGAAAGAAGAGTATATAATGGTTTTAACTTTTTAAATGGTAGTGTAGTGAGTGATAAAAATTTCTATAAGGCTAAACACTAAAGTTTGATTTTTTTCTATCCAATTTGTGTTTAAATTTTATGAATATTTATATAACAATAAAAATACTTATGTGCTCGATAAATTTCATTGATTAGTTTAGATTGTGAGTGAAAACTATATCAAATGATAAAATGTGTAGGGAAGAATAACTAATGGAATGGTTAAGGTGTAGTCGAAGTGATTATTATGATTGGGCACAGAGCCGGTCATGAGCCCAAACAGAACAAGCATGTGCTTGCGGTTCTTTTTTAATTTAAAATTTTTAGTTAAGAAAACGGTCCATTTAAAAAAAATGTACAATTTTGGCCCATACTTTGATTGTCGATTGCGGCCTTTAGAAATTTTTAAAATCTTAGGACCGGTCCTGATTGGGGAAAATATATGTTAGATCCACTCCAATGTGTTATTTGTTTTGTATAAATTCGAAAAGCCTAAACATATGTATCATATGATATTAATGAATTTTTATTGATACATTAATAGATTATTATTGATAAAATGAATTATTACAACATTTAAATAAATAAAAATATTGTTTATTCAATTTGTTATTTTGTCTTTAACATTTAAGTTGTAAATTTTAATACTATATAACATTTTGTGTTTTTCAACGGAGCATATCAAATATACAACAAATATTCGAATTTTGATGCATATTCGATTATTCAGATATCCAAATAGCAACGTAGCAAATACATATAAAAAAATTGATGATAACGAAATGGAGAGAGAAGCAAACGGCGTGTAACGGGCAGTTCTTCACACTTTTTTTTTTCAATTTCTTTAAATATTTTTAGTATAGAATTGAAAATAAATAAAATTGGAAAAGAAAAGTCAAGTAGGATTGTACGGTATGACACGTAAGAAAGAAAAAGAGGTGGAAGGTGGGTGGGTGGGTAGGTTTAACATGTACGACTGCTTTGTACGGATATTTTTCATTTATATTTTTTATATATAAAACTCCTTTCACGTGACTCCATTCCCCTCTTTATTACTACTCTTTACTTCTTCTATCTACCCATTTTATTCAACCATTTTTTAAATAAACAAAAACATATTATTAATATTTTTTTAAGAAGATAAGTTTTTTTTTGTTATAATAAGTTGAAACTATTTGATTCATTTTATAAAATATCACAAAATTACCATCAAATAGTTTCTTTTTAAAATACCAATAAAATATCGTTTGTTTCAAGAATATTACATATTTCAAAAAAACAGAAAATTTTTATATTAATACAAGAAGTGTATTCTAATTACTCACTTAATACTTCTATTCAATATATTGGAATAATACACCAACTAGTTTTTCTCAAATTTATATATAGACTCTTAACCATATATTACATTTACAACCTATAACATTAAAAAGTCGTTACTGTGTTGTTTAACGATTAATCATGGTTTATATTTAACTAAATTCAACCCATGAATAATATCCAATCCATAAATCTGAGTACATTCTCAAGATCCTCCTCCACAAAACTCTTCTCGAAGACTTTCGATTAGCCGCAATCATCGAGATCGTTATAATAATGTAGACTTTTTTTTTGTTTGACAGCCGATGTTTGGTGTTTGGTATATGCTATGTTCTTTAGATGTTTATGTTTGGTGTATCATTTTAATGTAATGGTTTTTAATACTCTTTTTATGGTTATTATATAATGGTTTTGTGGTTATTTTAGTTTTCACAAATATGACATAAAAAAAACAACAACTCGCATTACATAAGAACAACAAGTACTTAGAACATAAACAAATAACATAAGAACAACAAGAAGAAAACTACTAACATCAACAAACATAAGTTGCGTTATGATTTCACATCATATCATTAACAAAAATTTCAATGACAGTCACAAAACCAATCCAAAAAATTATGACAAACTGTTGAACCATCTTCTCCTTCTCGTTGCTTGCCGCAATCTCTACCTTCAGCTTTTTGATTTCATCTTCCATGGAGTTACACAAATATGAGTTATATATATTGTCAATTACACAACCTTCATTTATACAACTTTCAACCTCTTCAACTCTTCCATTTGAGCACAAATCTCATCTTTTTGCGCACGAATCACATTCTTTTGTTCACATGTAACATCTCGAGCTTCTAGTAGAGCAATTTTCTACCATTTGTGTGGGTTTTCAACATCAAAGCAACAAAAAATTTACAATAACTCCTTGAATCATCACACCTATAAAATCTTCTACCGAGATTCTCCTTTATCCAAACTTTTATCACAAGTGTCATCTTCCCACAGTCACATCGCACATCGCACATTGCTGTCCCAAAGCTTGCATTTGACCTTGTCATTGAGTTGCTTCTTTCCATTTGTGAAAGGGAGAAGTGAAATTTGAAATTTAAAAATTAGGATTCTAAATTTGGGATTGTAAGATTTAGCCTTCTTACCATGGTTAGTCTAATTAACAACATCGTAAGCATATTAAGACGACATCTATAGTATTGTTAGCCTATGTTAACAACGTCATGTTAAACGAACACTCGACCAATAATTTGTGTAGTAAACTGGGAAAATAAAATAATTGGTGTATTATTCTGGTCTTTTAAATAATAGGTGTATTAAATGGATAATTGGAATACACTTTGTGTATTAATATGGAATTTTCCTTTTTAAAAAATTAGGATGTTAATTTTTAGTTGGTGTTTTTGATTTATAATTAAATTTAGGCAATCTAAACGTAATTATTTTGAAATTTAGTTACAAAAATATTATATATATATATATATATATATATATATATATCCAATTGTTTCTCTTTTATGAAATGTTAAATTTGTTAATTTATGAGAAATATGTACAAAAAAATTGTTTGGTCAAAGTAAGCCAGAGATGAGAAAAGAAAAGCTCTAACGGTTGGAGGATGTGTTGAAGATGGCCTCGTTAAAATCTGTATCTAGAAAATCCAGTGAGACAAAACTAGATACATGAAAAAGATGACCACCTGTCAACAAAAACTGTAGAGAATACAAAGCATATATGTAGATCAAGATTGAGAAGAACAACATAAGATATCTTCAAGGGTGGAGTTGTTGCCATCAACTTCCTAGGAGAGCTACGGTGAGGTGAGTGGATAGGCAAGACTCGTGATACGGTTCTAGATGGTTCGAATAATAAGGAAGCGAAGCTAATGATGTTATCGAGGTGGTCGGCCATGAGCGCGCCCATTGCGCTCCTGCCAGAGATGGTAGATTACTTCTTGGAGAGACATTTTGACCAAGATAGAATCTAGTCGAGGTAGAGTGTGATGGCGAATGGATGTTAGCATGATTGACCAGTCCGGATTGGTGTAACGATGAAGCAACAGTGTAACCAAGTCTGGCCAGAGTGTATACGAGTAAGGAAAATCAAAGAATAAGTGATCTCTTGTCTTATATGGTTCCCCAAAAAGCATGCAAGGCTGCACCAGTCCCCATGCACGCATTCGGCATCTCGTAGATAACTTGTCAAAAACATCAAGCCAATAGATAAAAGCATAACACGGAATAGACTGAGGAAACCAGATGGTGGTAGCCCAAGACAGATAGGGGGCATATGTTCTTAGATGTGTCAAAGTAGCGAAGGCTGAGAATGTGTCTTTATAGAGGTCCTTTGCGTGTCACCATTTAGGTATGTCGTGTCTTGAAGACGAGGAAGGCAGATGGAGAGCTATGAGATGTTTGTAAACCATTTAAAGAGCGGGTAAGCATGGCCGACAAAGTATCCATCAATTTATGATAGATGCCTCGGCGACCATGGCATGTCGGAGTATCCCCAATTCGTGAATACATATTTCACCCAGAATAGCAAACAACGGCCCCACAGGGGATCAGGAATCAAACCAAAAATAAGTGTTAAGATTGTTACCAATGTTATACCTGAGGAAAGATGCAACAAGAGGCCAAAGTTTGAGAAACTTTTGCAATATCAATGAACCACGAGTAGTGGGAGCGTCCCAAAACGTGGAATAACACAAAAGGTAATGTCGATTCCATGCGGACCAAAGGGAAGGTATCGAGTGAAGGCGCCATATTAGGGAGAGGGAGAAGACCGTCACAGTATCTTCAGATCTCCTAATTCCCAATTCAGTCTTCAAACCTAGGAGCGCATACATCGCTCCAACTTACTTTAGACATGGAGTGATTAGATGGGGATCCTTACAATAAGAAATTGCTGCAGAGACTCTCAAGAACGCGAATATATCATCTAGGGATATGGAAGGCCGATTTCTAGAAATTGAATGTGATTACTATAATGGACTTGATGAGTTGCAACCGACATGCAAAAGAAAGAAGCTTATATGTCTAGGAATTGAAAACGTACCCAATCAATTAGGCGGAAGCAGTCATCAATGGTGAGGCACTTAGTTATCAAGGGGAGTCCCAAATAACGAATTGGGAGTGTGTCAAGATGGAAGCCATAGTGAGCCACCATTTGAAGACGACCCTGAGATGGGGAACCAATCAAGAAGGGTAATGATTTGCTAAGGTTTACATGGAGACCGGAGGTGTCACCAAAATTTTTCATGACCCCAATGATGTCGTGAATCGAATCCGGCTGACAGTCAGAGAATATGAGAATATCATCAGCGAAGCATAGGTGAGTGCGAGAAATATCCTTGCAGTGTGGGTGATAGCCAAAGTTGCCTAAAGTTGATGTTGTATTTAAGAGCTTGGAAAAGACATTAGTAGCAAGACATATAAATAGGGTGAAAGAGCACAACCTTGACGAATTCCCCAAGAACAAGGAAAGTAACCCACTGATTCACCATTGACCGAGATGAAGAATTTGGTTGTGGATAGCAAAATATAAATCTAGTGAATAAAGCGCAGAGGGACCTGCATAACTGAGATAAGAAAGCCCCGTGAATTGTATCAAAAACCTTGGAAATATCCAATTTCAAGGTGTAGCGGGAGGACCCTATGGATTTATGATAATCCTTAACTACCTCTGTTGCAAGCATGACATTCTCGAGAAGTAACCGCCCTTTAACAAAGGCACTCTTGTTGGGTTCAATTAACTATGAGAGGCAAGTTTTCAAGCGGAGTGCTAAAATCTTGGAGATTACCTTGTAAATGATATTACAAAGGGAAATTTGTCGCTAATTTTTGAGAGTATGAGGATTCGTACCTTTCAGGATTAGGGACACCAATGTAGCGTTGACACCACAATGAAGAAATCCAAAGACTAAGAAAGACTGAACCGTAAAAATAAAATTGTCACCTACAACTGACCATGCGGACTTGAAAAACTACATGGTGTAACCATCAGGTCTCAGGGCCTTGTTGGAAAGCATGGATTGAAGAGTTGAGTAGATTTCAGTACCAATAACCGAAGCTAAGAGCAACTGAGTCAAATCGTTGGAGCAACGAAAGGGGAGAAGTTCATGAAGTCGCGGAAAAGGTAGAGGTGTAATATCTTCAACCGACAGTAGGGAAATCTTGAAATTGTGGACCGCTGCTTCTTGATGGAGGGAAGATCCGAATTAACTTCACCAGAGGGGAGAACCAGGTGCCAGATTGAGTTGCGTGAAGCACGAGAGCTAGCCATACGATGAAAAAACCAGTATTATGATCCCCGTGATATAACCATGTGATACGAGACTTTTGGCGGTAAAGCTGCTCCTATAAACGAGCTAGAAAATTACATCGAGTATCCGCTACAGATTTGACAGCAAATTGGGCAAGGGACATATCAGAGAGAGTCAATGCTTGGAAAACACATAGATGATCATAAGCATGTCGAGTAGACACATAAAGATCATTGTAAACCGAGTTGTTGAGATGACGAACAACCGGTTTTAGAGCTTGAGTCGAGTGTGGAAGAGAAAAAGAGCTACTCTTGAATGATAGAGGGGCATATGTGATGACCAAGCAGCCTCTATCACCCGTAAAAATAGGGATGATCAGCGATGAAGTTATTAAATTTAAAAGAATTGCGAGATGATGAAAGAGTTGTTGAGAAGTGCATAACACATCGCGCATGATCGGAAACCCCGTTAGCCTCAAAAAAATAGCATAAGAATGTGGATATGAGGTTTTCCAAGTGTCGTTGACAAGTTCTCGACCAAAATTTTTCCCTATAGGATCCACCTTTCGTTGGTTCAACCAAGTATATCTCGGACCTACATAAGCGAGATCAACCAAATTATTCCCATGCATTTTTTTTGAAATTGGTGCATGTCCAGGTGACAGGAAGTGGAGTGGTGAATTGAGTGCTTAATTGTCAAGAGGATTTCATTGAAGTCGCCCATAGTGAGCCAAGGAATCGTCATTTTCCCATAGAGACACCGACTTCCAGAGAGATCATTCAAGAGACGTACTCGGTCAACTTGAAAATTAGAAGTATAGACACATGAGATTAAAATTATATCCCTAGAAATGAGAGTAACTAAAACAATAATAAGCTGAGCAGTAGTATGAAGGATTGTTGCAATAACTCCGTCCTTCCAGCAAACCCATATTCGGCCTAATCGATGGGCTGAATAATTATGAAGAACACTCTATCCCGGGAGAGCAGTCTGAAAAATATGAGAGAATTATTAGGATTCACACGAGTTTCTAAGAGATAGCTAAAATGTGGGCCAGTGGCTCTAATCCAATGTTTTGACAATTTGGTGCTTGGAAGGCTTATTAAGGCCTCGAGTATTCCATGCAGAAAATGTGATAACATCAATGTCTTTGCGAGGAGACATAATATTTTTTCCCTTGTGCATGGTTAGCAGTCTTGCGCATTGTAACATTATTCGGTTGTTTGAGTTTCATTTGAGTGTTGTAGTTAGTTGAGTAGGAGCTTATTCAAATTCAGAAAGTTGGCCTTCCTCCTTGTCTTCATCAGTCTTCGCATTTGCCAAAACCAAGAGCCGGGAGGGAGAGAAAGTAAATGGGAGTTTTGCTTGTGCCGACGCTAGTTTGGATGGTGAGAGTGAGGAGGAACGATTGGAGCGGATAACCATAGACCATTCAAATGTGTCTTGTAAATCCGTCCCCGATGAGTCATCCTATAACGGCAAAGTGTTGACTTGAGACTTCGACGTAGAAGGTTGTGCATGGTTAAGATCATCATTGGGGATACACTCAACAATAGGTTCGATTATGGACATATTGGTTAAGGCGACATTTGGTTAAGAGCGAAAGTGTCGAGACCAATAATAGCAGCGATTGTGTCGGGATTATTGGATGAAGTGGCATGTGAGATCACCGATGTGGAAGCTGTCGCAGCTTGAGAAATAGGAGGACTACATGTAGTGGGTAAAGTAATAGCATTAGTGTCATTGGTATTTTTTTCTCTCATGTTTGATCACATGAGGAGAGTTCGAAGAAGCATGAGAATTAGAAGTGTCGATGTGATATTTTTTCTTGCATTATTGGGTTTTTTGACCCCATGAACTACAAGACGAACACTTAGGCGTGAGCCACAGAAATGAGACTAGGACAGGCTCCGCTTCGTTGGGTGTAAGCGTTGAATGGGTGGGTGCAAGCGTTGAGAGTCACCTCAATATCACTAAAAAAACGCATATCTACATGAGAGAACAAATAGTCAGGTACATTACGGAAATTAACCCATAACAAATGGATTCTAAAAATTTAAAGCTTTTAGATTTAAATTTAAAAATTAGAGTTAGAGTTTTGTTTCACATTTTAATATTTAGTTTTGATTGTTTATGGTTTGAATCTAAATTTACATTTTTTAAGCTTTGTTAAATTTGTGGTATTTTAAAAAAATATTTTGTGATATTTTAAAAATAATTTAGAATAATTTAAGAATATGGAACATTTTCTAAACAATCCTAAATATTTTTTTAGCACTTTTGAGAATCCAGGTGAGAATGGTTCGAACTCTGGTAGATACAATAGATACATAGGTGACTACCATTATGCCACTTGTTCATTTATACACTATTAAAAAATAAAAATAATTAGTTTACATTCGGGAGAGAATGTCGTAAGTAAATGTATGAAAAATAATGAAGCGGTGACATATTCTCTCATTAATGATGAAATAACGCGTAACGCGTTACAGCTAAACCAAATCAACGTGAATTTAGTTCAAGCTGTTGACTGACGTGTTTCTCAATGATTGGATCGTCATGCCTCTTTTAGCCTTTGCCGTTGGAGGAATATTCTCTCCTCTCTGTGTTTTTTTTGCTTTAACATATGATTTGATTATCTGTCTTACTATATTCATCTTAATTAATAATCACATGTATTCTTTTTCTTTATATTATATATTTCAGCATCAGATGCTTGTTTCTTTGCATTTCTTTTATCTATCTGTTTATAGTTGATTACTTATTTTAATAAATAACAATTAGTTATTAAACAAAATTTTAATGGAACAACAACCATTAGATACACAAAAGTTGGTTAGATTATATATATAATGGCAGAACTGTAAGTTTTCTATTGGATAAGGAAGAAGTGTAACAGATATGATTATTAAGTAGTGTATAATTAAAGTTGTTGTTTTCGTTTGGAATATCATATTTTATAATATGGACTAACGATTTATTTTTCATCAAAACTATTATAGAGTTAAAGCCGGTTTTGAAATCAAGTATATCAACCATGAGTTTGTAGCCAGTGCTGATCCAACGTTTTTGGATGCGCGACACAATATCTGGAAAATATGTTTCTTATATATATATATATATATATATATATATGTCAATTTTTTTAATAAATTATCTTGACGGTTTGTTATGATTCAAAGATTAAAGTGACAAAAACAAAATAAAATATTTAACTAAAACATATTAAAATCGGTTTCTTGAGAGCTTGTTATAAAATCTAAGGTGAAATATTTCTCTTGAAGGATAAACGTACATGAGTTATAAAATTATTGAAAGTGCGCTGCCAAAACTAAAAAAAAGCGACTGAGTTGATGTCATCGTCCCACTAAAATTAAAAAAGAAAGAAAGAACAATTGGTGGTGATTAAAAAAAGTCGAGTTATTTGGAGTTATTTGACGAAGCGTGACATATTAAAATAAATTTAAATATGTTGGAATATAAGAGTATAATCTAAACTTGGGTTGAGTTTATGTTGAAAGTTAGTTTTACTAGAAAGTTTATGTATAGAACATAACCATAGATAAATATAGTTGTGCTTGTCTATATATATATATATATGCAATTAGTATAATTATTCATATTTTAGTGGATTATTTTTAGTTGTGATTTCGAGAAATGTGCTAAAAAATCAAACCTCATGAAAAACCTTTGTTTTTTTTTTTTTTTTTTTTTTTTTTTTTTTNATAATTATTTTTAAATGGGAAAATTTCAAAAGAATACATGAATATTGAAAATATGGATAATAAATAACTATTTTGATTAGCTGTTTAATACACTAAGTATGAGAAATTTGTTTTTTAATACACGAACTTCCAAAATTAGTAGACTTTCAATATCAAAGTTAATTGACGTTAAATCGATTAATTCTAGTTAATTAATCTGTTAACTTTTAAATGCTTGTAGTTAAGTGAACTTGATAATGACAAATATAACTTTACTCAATTTAGGGCTTCTAAGTTTTTCTCTAAATCGATTTAGAATACAAATCCTAGAAGAAGAAAAAAATAGAAGAAACTGCAAATTTGCTAATTCCAAAACTTCTAAGATTGTAAAGCTTATTGTTGATGATGATGATTCATCCTTATCAATGCTCGAAGAACTCTCCATAAGCATTGACAGTACTTGTGAAAAGCTTTTATTACCACCACCTGGAAAAAAACCAACAAAACGAATGAACTTAAAACTGAAATTATATCATCGACATGGAAACAAAGGAAATCAACATTAAGCGGTTTCAATCCAATTTCCACATACCTGAAGATTCAACCACAACGTTATCGGAAATGGAAACACCGGCAATTTCCGAATTGCTCTCAAGTGGTTCAAAGCCATTATGACGCTACTATCCCCTTCAATCTCCTTGATTTTTATTGAAGCTCGGTCTGAACTTGAAGAAGATGAATCCTTCCCAAGTTTAGCTAGTGAAATTTTTGGCATCGTAATTTCTCTCTCTCTTTCGCTCCACCACCAAAGACGATATGTATCTTCTTCCTTATTAAAATCTTCTTCGGTGTCTCTTGAATTTGCGCATAGGTGTATATGAATCACAAAAAATAAGAATTAAAAAAAGTTTTTTTAGGGTTCATACTCTGAATCGACTTGAAAAAAAATTAGAAGTCCTAAATTGAGTAAAGATAATTTTGTCATTACGAAGCTCACTTAACAACAAGAATTTAAAAGTTAATGGATTTAATTAACCAAAATTAATCGAATTAATGTATGTTAATTGTGACGTTGAAAGTCTACTAATTTTGGAAGTTCGTGTATTAAAAGATTAGTTTCTTATATTTGAAGTATTAAACAACTAATTAAAATAATTTATGTATTTTTTGTCTAAATTTTCAATAGTTAGTATATTTTTAGGGAATTTTTCCTTTTTAAAATTGTCTTTTCATATACAAGTATATGTGTGTGTAAATTTCAATAAAGTTAGAAGATTAAAGGAGTCTAAAGTTGCAACTTCCGAGATGACTAAAGGGTCGTACACTTTTGATAACCAAGGAAAAGTTAGCCTCACGTCATATCCTTGTCTTTAAAGTTTTTTAAATCTTAATTTAACATAAAAAAATAAAGTTTTATCTTTACAGAATGGAGAATATATGATCCTACAACAATTCTGCTTTACTTTTTTCTTTCTCTAACAAACACACACACTTGGTGATGGTATGGTCCTTCATCATATCCACGATGCATGCCATTACTATATTACAATATTGATAAACTCCTTGCGACATTTTTTTATAATAAAACGAGAAGAGACATATGTAAAAGTCTTTTTTTTTATCGCCAATATATTGTGGAGTATTAGATTAAAAAATATAAATCCATAAATGGTAGAATAAATTCCTCCAAGAAAAAGTACAAACCTATAAAAATAAAATAAATTCCATTATGGGAAAGTACAAATCCATATTGGGTAAATGTTATCTAAATAAGAGAAAAAAAACTCTTTTTTAAAAAAATTAAAAAGTCCCGAAAGACCACGGAAGCTTGAAAAGAACTCTTTTTCAAACCGTAACAAACCCAAGATAACCTGATTTATGTAAAAGTCACAAAACTGCATTGCATATTAGATTAAGGCAATAACAGTTTCAAAAAGTCACAAAATTGTATTGCATAAAAAAACACAAATTAATATGTCATCTTTAAAGACTTAAGTCAATTGCATATTTATACTGATACGCTCCTTCTTTCCTTGCGTTACTTTTTGTCCGCCGGTGGCCAGTTTACCGGCGTCAAGTGTTAGCTTAAATATATATAATCTACTTTTTTTTCTCCTATTCCCTTCAGTCACTATGTTTCAATATCTTCTCTCTCTTTGCGCCTCGTCTTCATCATCCCGGTGGTAGCTTTGCTTTTCACTTCCGGCGGTCCTTTTCACCTTATGTGGACTCATGCATGTCGATTCCTGACCTGGATCCATGGATCTTGTGTTTTATTTGAAATTATAGAGTATAATTTGTGCATGGATTATTGTCGCAGAAGATTTTACGGTGGCTCTGCTGGTGGTGGATGGCGTTATCGATGATCGCTTCGTTGGCTCCCTGCATGTTGGATTGATTGTCGTTTTTCAGGATTGACTCATCTGCAGCTTTCCGACGAGTTGATGCTCTTGAATGATGAGGAACAGGTGGTGAGGCAGTTGTCTATTGAGTCTTTGCGACTTCAGATGGCTGCTTCTCGAGATCGAGAATGTTGGTATCAGAGATGCACACTGATTGGTTTGGGGGATTCACTATGGAGCTTCATCTCAGCAATCAGTGGTTCTTGGTGGTGGTTGGTTTGTCAAATCAGACCTCTTTTGGAAGGGTTGGTGGCGGTTGTTGGTGGAGGGGTTCCATGGTCGGCTAGGGTGTCCTCTTTAGCAGTGAGCTTTGGGATGGGCCTTTTCAGTTGGACTTTTGGCCCAGTCATATTTTGGATATGTCCATCACTTTCTTTCGTTTGTTCTGTATATGTCTAGTTTCAATAAACACTGTCAACTCGTATGTCTTAGATTACAGGTTTCGACATCGTTCAGTTCGTCTGAGTCCTACTATACCTGCATCATTGGATGAGGTGAATTGGGCAGTGTCAGTTCTAGATATTGGTCTAGAACTTGTAATCCCTTTAGGGATCTATGGTACTCCTACGATGAATTTTTTCTTAGTCATCTTAGTTTTAAGAAATTTACCCAAATCGGGTCAGAAAATTCTTTGTGTGGGATCAGTTGTACCTGTAATTGTGTTAGATCCTTTTAATCTAATATAATTACCGTTGATAAAGAAAAGAAGTCAATTGCATATAGTTTTTTGTTTGTTTGGATAAATTAGTTGCGTATAGTTTGGATACTTCTATTATAGGGTTACAAGTTATATATTTGTCGTCTATTGTTACTTCTCTATAGTTTGGTTCCATGAAGACGTTACTACTTACTATATTGTACGTACGTACGTAGTTTCTGCGTTGATTATCACATTCTTTCCTTGAATGGCTTTGTGTTTACATTATGAAAGTGAAAGATTTATGTTTACACCATGATAACATATTTTGTTAGTTTTTTATTAGTTATAATATGAGAATACTAGAAACCATAGTGAGTATTTAATTAGTTTCCGGGAAAAAAAGAAACTGTATAATGGAAACTTACAAGTAACTAAAATTTGTTATAGTGTTCAATGATAGGTATGTAAGGTCTAAATATGATAAGAAGAAACAAATGAAGTGAATGACGAAGTCTTTTAAGTCGTTGAGGATGAGTAAAGACAAAATCTATTGCACAAATGGTTCATAATTTAATCTATTGGTTTAATTTCTAGAAGCATTACATCATGTATATTGGGGGGTCAACATATATAAATTGAAGCTTTGACATTTTTTTTAATGAATTTTCCATTCAGAATAATTTGTTATTCACCTTTGGTTTCAGCATATTCGCTATTAGTTAGACTTTGTTTCCATAATTCATTTATTTATAATAGATAGGATTAGACATTCTGGTTTATGGTGCGGTTAGAGCATCTCCAAAGTCAATACCTCAAATTTGAAGTATCACCTCCCTCAAATTTGAAGTATCATGTATTTTGCTCCAAATGCAATACCTCAAATTTTGAAATATCAAAAATAGATATATTGCAATATTGCCCAAATCTTTATTCACAATTAAATAATATCATATAACTTATAAACAAATATAAATCATTCATCATTCAATTATCAATTGCAATATTTATTAATAAAACGTTACATATTTTTTAGAAAACATAGAAATAACATCAAAAATAAAATTAGTGACGAAAAACATCTTAAATAAAATTCAAATATCATACTAATAATTAAAACTAAAACTTCTTAATTAAAATTCAAACACCATAGTGCTCCCATATATGTTCAACCAATGCATTTCGAAGTGATATATGAGTTATTTTATTTTTTATCTGCAAATTACGAGATAGAAATTGTTGAAATCGAGTATTTTTGTTTGTTGCCATTTCTATAGTTGGCTCAAGAGCTAATCTTTCAAAAAGGATCTTCAAAGGTAATAACTCAACTGTTGAATTTTTAGTTTCATCAAATGAAAAAATTCTTAAACTTTTATAAGAAAGTGCGACAACTAAGAACAAGAATTATGAGATAACTCATTAACGTTTGCAAAATCAAGCAAAAAAATTAGGCTAAAATAAATGCAAGAGGAAAATAAAATAATGTTAACAGATTTAGAGTCTATCAGTGATAGTAATGCTCGTGAGTTTAATCGATCCGAGCAAGCAAGAATCATAAAAATTAAGAAGAAATAACGAGCAATCGCAATCTTTTCCTTCGGTCACACCAAACTCTTTCGAACAATATTATAATTATCTTGGTGGTGGTGGATCATATTTACGTGGCCCGATGTTACAGTTTTATTTTGTTGTTAAAATAGTATTCTTCTATTTTAATATTATAATTTTATCTTATATGTTTATTAACATAATATACAAAAACTAAAATACATTTAAAGTAAAACATAAAAATATTAGCACTACAATAATTAAAATAAAACTTGAAATTATTATTTTAAAGTATAAATAAATATAGGGACTAAAATGCAAAGAAAAGTTGATACCTCAAATTTTTAGGATTTAAAGTATCGTTTGGAATGGATGATACCTTAAATTTGACGATTTAAGGTATCGTTTGGAGATGCTCTTATGGTTTTGGTTTCTTCTATTTTTTGGTTTTTATGAAATTTTAAACCATTTGATTTAAGGTTCAGTTACTATTTAGTTTTGGTTTCGTTTTTTCGGTTTATGGTTTGAACGGTATTGAAAAAGAAAACCATACAAAAACCGTACGAAAAATTGGTTTAGATTTGTTTGATTTCAGTTTCAGTTTTATATGTGTAATATAAGGCACTAAAACCAATAATAAATAAAAATTGTACATATAAAAATAATAAAAATGTAAAAAGTTTAAAATAAAGTCTAATTATCAAAATCAAATATATTAAAGTTTAAGCTATATAAAAAAACTCGAATAAAACTTCCATGTCGTTATCAATAGTTAAGAAATTTTGAACAAAATAAAACAAAAAATCATGAATATATATGTTGTATTTATGTGAACTAAAATGATTCTTTTTTACATTATATTTATAACTAAATTATTTAATATAGTTAATTTGAAAACACCCAAATGGTTTTACGGTTTTTAACTGAATGGAAACCGATATATTTTTATTATTTTTAACTTAATATATTTTTAAGTAAAATCGAAACCGAACCAAATCACTTAATCACTGTTTGGTCTGATTTTTGTGGTTACAATTTTTTTGCCTAGACCTACTAATAAACATTAACTAAAATTTTTAAACATGATATCGGCCTCGACTCTCTAGTAGTTTTTCATTATTTACGAATACCGGTACTAATGAGTGTTATCTAAAATATATTAAAACATAAGATTTTTAAATGTAAACATTTCGTTTGTTAGATTCTACGTTATATGTTTTTTTATCTTTTTTTTTATGATCTTGGTATCCGGAGCCGCGAAGGACTCCGACTAAGGATTCGAACCCAAGTGGCGAAACTCACAGCTGTGAATCTTTTACCACTAGAAGCCCCGGTTATATGTCATTAGTATAACAAAAAAAATATGTATTACTACCCTATAACCAAAAAAATTTCTAGCAATATAAATATAAAAATAAAAAAATTTCGTCATTTTTGTTATTTAAATTATTTAGCATAAAATATAATAATTAAGAAATATATATATATATATATATACATTATGAATAATTAAATTAAATTCTCGAAAGATTCATATATATATATATATATATATCTGATATTTACAATAATTGATAGAATATCTGATTTTTAAAAATTTGGTATCTTTAATCATTTTTCAAAATTCATATTATTATGACTACATTTGTTAAGCATGATAATGCATAATTTTTTTCTTTTGTCGTCATAGTCTAGTGTCTAAGTAGTTCTCTCCTAACTGAGAACGGCAGGATTCGAATCCTAGTTGATGCAATAAATGCAAAGGTGAATACCATTGGGCCACTTGCTCATTTTGCGATAATACAAAATTATAGTCATCAAAATCTAAACAGATATTCCTACCAAAAAAAATCTAAACAGATATTTAAAGAACAAATTTCACGAAACAATAATTTATAGAATCATATATAAAAAATATTAAAAAAGAATTGGATTTTTGTATTTTAAGTCCGTCGTATATATCCACATAAATTCTCTTTTAAGAAATAATATCTGAATCAGTTATTTTTTCCTTTTTAACTGGTTATTAAAAAAATGATTTTACGTTTTATAAAATTGGGAAATTTCTATAATATTTTTAAAAAGTCGGTCTAAATTTACGAGTAAAGTGTACCTGGCAAGTACTCCTTTTCCTTTACCGTACCCACTTTATTTAAATACAAAATACCAAAACTACCCTCGCCTCTATATAAATTCTGAAACCCTTCTTCGCTTTCCTCACAAATCCAAATCTTCTCAATTCTCAATCAGTGTTCTCTCTCTCAAATCACAATAACGAAGATGAAGCATTTGATTCGCCATCTCTCACGAGTCGCTGACTCTGCTCAGTACAGTCTTCTACGATCCGATTCAAAGCGACCAAACCGCCGATCTGAGTCATTTCTCCGATCTTCGATCGCTCGCCGCGTAAAGAAGCCTACATCTACTGTTCCTCAAGGACACGTACCGGTTTATGTTGGTGACGAGATGGAGAGGTTCGTAGTGAACGCGGAGCTACTGAACCATCCGGTTTTTATCGGTTTGTTGAACCGATCGGCTCAAGAGTATGGATACGAGCAAAAAGGAGTTCTACAAATTCCTTGTCATGTGTTGATCTTTGAACGTATAATGGAATCGCTTCGTCTTGGATTAGCGGTTCCAAGTGATATTCAAGATCTAATCGGCGATGAGACGATGTGACGATAAAGGAATCTTTGGTAGTTTTTAGATATAGAACGGATCTGGTTGTTTTTTTGTTCAGATTACAGAGTATTACTTCGTCGTGGTGTTTGATGTAAATAGGTGATTCGCTTTGATGATGATGATGATGAAAATTTAGGGAAAGATTAGGGCTTTTTTTTTTTCTTTCTAGTTTTTGTTGCAAATTTCCTAATTTTTTTCGCCGGTTTTTATGAACCGGTTGAAATTCTTGTGAAGATGTATTTGGAAATTGCTTCGGTTTGGGATTTAATGTTAAGCTTAATTACTATATTTGAAGATAAATATTCCAATTTTAATATTTCTTTTTACAGTTCTTTCACTGATTCGGCCAATAAAAAAAATAAAAAAAATTACCGATATTACCGGAGGGGCAAATTCGTCAATACGAAAATATTGTGAGGCCGTTACGAGAATATTTCTTTGTAGTTTTACCCGTTACTAAACTCTTTCTACTAGTTTCTCTAGTTTTCTGTTACTTTTGTTTGTTTTAGTTTATCATTTTTTTTTTTGATAAAGGGTTTTTTTTTTTATCTTTATCTTTTTTTGTTGATAACTATCTTTTTTTAGTTTATTTTTTTTTTTTGATAACTATCTTTATCCCTTTCTCCCTTTCTTTTAGAAAGAAAAGTCTTTGAGGAAAAATTTTTAAAAATGAATTTTTATATATACTAGATTATACCCCGCGTATACACGCGGGACTTATTTTTAATAATAATTTTTAAG
>OVBE01001062.1:0-40435 GCA_900406425.1 Iberis pinnata
CGGATCGAGGCAAATATCAAATCGGATCGGATATGACGGATATTTTGCCCAGCCTTAATGATGGATACCTAAGTCAGTTACCCTTTGTCCTCATGAACCACCTTACCATTGATTGCACGTTTTTACCTTTCTTACATTTGCTCTGTTTTGCATCCAAATTGTTTACAGCATTTCTCTGTTTTATACATTTTTACTTTCGTTGCACCTAGGACCCTTAGCACCCAAACCCTTTTTAATATCAACTTAACTTTAAAGCATCCAACACATTGTCACTGCTTAGTGTTTTTCCATTATGGATTGACATAAAAGCCCATACTACAACGTGGGTTGATTGATAGCCCCTTTTTAGGAGTAAAACCCTAATATCAGTGGGCCTCCGTATCTCATCCTTTTTCGCTGGTCTTTCAAAAATCTCGAAGCTTTGAGAGAGAGAAAGACAGGAGAGAGAAAGAGAAGTGAGAAGATTTCTTCTTGTAACAACTTGTTTTTAAAGTCTTTGATTGTTATAACGTTTTAGATTTATTTTGTCACCCATGTTTTAGATTTAAACATCTGATATAACTTAAACTAACAGAGAATTAATTTAATATTTTTCCAATCACATGAACTAAAAAGTTTACTTTTAAATAATTATATACAAGACCTCCACATAGCACATATCATAATCTAGTTTTAATGATGGCTAGATTAAAACGAAGATACGTTATCCATTTCCAACATTATTAAATAAAAAACTTGGATGCGTTTTATCCACAAAAATAGTTTAGATGATTATTCTGTCGAGTACCCTAGTCTGGTGGCACAAGCTCCAACTTGTGACTTAGACATTTCTAGTTCGAGTTCTAGTAGTGGATTTTTGTTAATTTTATTTGTAATGATAACAAAAAGGTTAATTTTATGATTTATCTTTAAATTTTATTAGCTAGGACAATGTATAATTAGTGTTATTCAAAGTGTTTAAAATATTAAAATGGATTTTGAATGAAATATACTGCGTGAGTAAATAAATGGCGTGGACCAAAGATTTCAGAGAAATAACTTGGGGTAATATTGATCTTTCTGACATAGACACTGGTTTTGGAGAACCTATATACAACAAAAGAAATAGTTTCAAAAGCACATGACAATTCTTCACCAATTTTCCACTTAACTTTTCGTTTCTCATTTTGCCACCCCCAAAATAACAAAAACAAATCGCCTGACGAATTTCAACTCTCAACCTTTTATTTTCCGCTTTACAAGTTCTAGAAATGATCACACACGTTGGTGTAATGGCCCATACATCCATATAGAAATAAACCGGTATTACTCAAAAATAGAAAATAAATAAAAAATGGTAGAGATATTGTGCGGTTTTAGAACATAATAAAAATGGTAGACAATAAAAAGGAGTAATTTCTTGAAATACTATAAAAAAAAGTTAAAAATTTTAAAATATCATACTTTCAAAAGTGTTATAAATACTATATATTTTCAAATGTTCCAAAAATACCACAAACATAAAAATAGAATTTTAAAGGTTTAAAATTTAAAATTATGGGTTTGGTTCACTAAATAAAGTTTAGGTTTAGTTTTGAACATGGTAGAGTTTGGTTCTGGAGTCTTAGGATTCAAATTATAAATTTTAAAGCTATTTCAAATTTGTGGTATTTTTGGAACAAAAATATTTTTATGGTATTTTTGGAAAAAATTATGGTATTTTTGGCACTTTTGGGAGTGTGTGTACTTTTGAAATATTCATAACTTTTTGTCCTATTTTTAAGAATTTCTAAATTGAGGTAAAATAATAATTAGTGAAAAATGGCAGTTAAAATTTTTTTTAGTAAAATTTTGTTTCTACTCTTTTAGAGAGGAACAAAAAAGAGTAATACTCTATTTTTCACCAAAAATTATGGATCCCATTTATTTTCAACTAAAAATCCAAAAGTAAAAAATAATAACATTATAAAGAAATCCAACATAATCAAAAAATTCCACCAATTTTTCGTCTTCTTATACTAGAACCATTTGCACTCATAATATAATATTGTTGAACAAGGAAACTTAGAACATAACGTCTGCAAAATAATATAAAATAAACTATTTATTTAGGTGTGAAAAAAAAACATTTTACTTTTATATTATGAATATTACATGATATAAAATGTAGTTACACAAATAATAATGTGAAGCAAGATATATCAACAAGTAGATTAGGCTGAGTTTTAGAACTATAAGCTGGGACACATACATCATGGGCATGCAAGGCATTAATAGATGTTTATCTCCACTTCATACATTATTACAGAATTTACTTTGGACAATGGAATGCTTGTTTCGAAGGAAGATATATTGTGCAATTTTCATAATTGATTCTAGAGATCTCGCCCTTCAATTAACCATCATTTGCAATGAAGCTTCGAGAATTGGCCTCATTAAAGATTTTTTATCCAGATTTTTAGTTGATACATCGAAAACGTTATTATAACCGAAAGACAAACTTACTAGCAAAGACAGCTCAGATAGAGCGTAGACTTTTTAGTTATATAAATATTTTTTTTCTACAATAGTTTGCTGATTCAACAATATATTTACTAATACTAATATATAGTGACAAAAAATAATATACTAATCAGAACTGTCTAGAATATGTTTTCTCCAAACAAATATATGCAAGAAAATATGAATTAATACAAGCTTTTGGGGAACTCTAGAAAGTAGTAGTAATAAAATAGTTTGACATCTTTAAGTAGGATGTCTACTTCATGGTCTAATCACAATTTTTCACATATTTAAACCCACAAACTTTTTTTTTTCTTTTTGTCTTCTATTGAATTAAAACTAGGATAAAAGCCGAATTACATCAAGATAATACACATTAAACAAGCTATAAGGTAGTAGGCAAACTAAACTTCTGGAACCAAAGATGAAATACAACTATGAAATACAACGATAAACTACAAACCACTGACAACCGAACTAGAAACACCCAAAACCAACGAACCAATTCAACCCAAAGAACGGTCTCCTGAAACCAATAGCTTAGAAGCAGGAGAACCGGGCTAATGGAGCTTGAACAACTGACAAAGATGAAGCACCACATAAACAGGCTTCTCTCCTGCATACTATGGACCATCCCATGCCAAAACCAAAGCAAAAAAAAAGAAAAGGTCATTACCCAAGACCGGGAGAATCTTGATATGGACACATACCGGAACTGCGCATAGGCTCAAAAGAGGAGATAAAGACGGCTGAATCTGGAGATCGGCGTCAGGTGATTCTAGAACGGACAGTGGGCTAAAACAAAGCCAAGGAACACAAAGCCTAAAGGGAAAACAAACAAAAACCCAACCTACCAGACACAACAACTCAATCAACAACTTTTTGCAAAAACCGAGACCGCATACCTAAAACCGCAACAGATCGAAGCCAAATCCCAATCTAACCAGGCGAAAGCTCAGTCAGAAAGAAACAAACTTGACCCGAGGGAGCATAGATTAAGAGGAGATCAGAGACAATACAAACCAACGAAGAGGAAGCCGCCGAATCTGACAGGGAAAACAAGGTCACCGCATCCACCACAAGACGAGGAAGGGAAAATTGCTAAGGCGCACCGTTGGATTGGTAAAGCCCGATGTCGCAACCTCACCACCAGTGACAATGAGAACCACTGAAACCAATCACTAGAAGCAGACTGAAGACCGATGAGACTTGAAAATTTTGGCAGACAAAGACAAGAAACTAAAAAGAAAGAAGAAAAGCAAAATAGGGGACCGACACCGACGCAGAGGGCCATTAGAGCACTTGTCCCAAACGAAATTACGTGAAGACTTAGTTGCGGCTATAAAGAGCTTTTAGAAACCCACAAGATTCAATTCGTGGAAAAAATTGTAAAATTTAATATCAATAAAAATTGTAAAAATAAAATTTTAGTCACTTTTTGTATTCAAATTTATTAACAATTGATTTGAAACCTATATAATAATTATATAGAACAAGAAAAGAGAAAGTCATGGGGAAAACAAGTAAAAAGGATATCTTGCGTTGGAAGAAAAAGAAAGAAAGAAAGAAAGACATCATTATCATCGTCCCATGTGTGTGATAGCGATTGACGTCATGTGGTGGTGGGTCTATTTCACCATATGCCTTCCGAGACGACAATCCAAACCACACACAAAACAACTATGGCTTCAAAATTTTTCAAAGCCAAGTTTTGAGATTTTCCCTTTTTTAAAAAAATTCTTTTTACAAATTAACAAAATAACATATATTGTAGAAGAAACCTTGTCTTAACGAGGGTTTGGCTTAGGTTTAGTGGTTGGCTGGAAACCTTTGTCGTATTAGAATTGGAGAATTCACCATTTTTATGTGACAAATGGTGATTGAGCAAAGATATGTGTGTCCATATTAGGAAGAGAAAAAGAAAAAAATCAAACACAAATTAGAATCAAGAGAGCAAAAATTATTTCTCCACTGAATTCACACTGAAAAGCACAAAACCATAGAAATCGGAAAAACTCATATTCGTAATTCAATAAGGTGGAAGAACTAATGACAGATAATGATCTCAATTCTATTAGTTTACTTTTTGCAATTCACCTATCTTCATTTGTGTTTTCATTATTATTACTACATCTCTTGCAATTTTAGGTTTCAATATAATGGAAACACACATCAAAAGAGATAAAAACTGGGAAAAATACTATGCATTTAATGTTTCTTAATTATTTTATTAATGATTATAATATAGTGGTAAATTTTCAATTAAAACGTAACTTTTAAATCATTTTTGTAAAAAAACAAAATTAAGAATATAAATTATATTTTTATTTTAGCAGCTTTGAAACTAAAATAAAAATAAAATAAGATATATTTAATAAAATATATATATACACATAAAATATTGAAAAAATCCAAAAAATTCAGTTGTATATTTTTATTAATATTAGCAGGACTATAGTTTAAAACTAAGATAAAAATAAAAATATTGATAAAAAGTTATTCAAGTATTTGTAAGAAAAAAAATATATTTAAAAAAGATTCATAACCAAAAACCAAATATTATAAACAAACAAACTTTCAATGTGGATACATGTTGTAAAGTTGTCCCAAAAAGCATTGGAAATCTTACCGGGCCTTGCAAAATTGTTAAGCTTGTTAAGGGCCCAATATAAAATTTAAATGGGCTGAGATCCAAAATAAGCAATTTGATTTTTTTTATTTATTGTGAATTCGAGTTATATGGATCGAATCCTTTTATTTGCTTTACGTGCATACCTTATCACGTAATTAATTAAACATTTTACACGTGATCTGATTGTGACCACCGTTCAATAACGTGATATTAGGCATAATTTAATATTTTGTTCAACTATTTTCAGAATTTAGATGCCTAGTTTCTAAATAAGTTGGTTAAGACATTTTTTTTTGGCTTAACATTGCGTTCATAATGTTTTGTAGGAAGGAAACAATAGACCAGATTCAACATTTGATTAACCAGATTTTTAATAAACATAAACTATCCTAAACCAAAAACAATACTAGATATTGAAGTTCATGGAAATTCATATATTTTGTCACTGAAAATGTCAACGGATGATATTGTAGGTTTACACGAGATATTCTGCATTTTGAGGAGGATTTATATCTGACTTAGATTTATATGGAATCCACAAAGTCTATTATCATTGATTAACTAAGATCTTTATTAAAGTTTATCACAATTTGTAATGATTAAGGTATAATGTTATTGGTTTTAAGTAGGCAATTTGCAAGAAAAAAAAAGAAAAGAAAGACATCTGTTTTATTACAAAACTACAAAATAAGCGAAACTAAGTTTTAAACATACCTAAATGTAGATATTTCTCTTCTCAAACAAAAATATGAGAGAATTGATTAACCAAAAATATATCACTAGAAAATTGCATCACTTGAAAAAAGAGTGCATCATAAATGTATTTATAATCTCTTATCTTAGTCTAGCAGCCAACTTGAAACTCTCCCAAGCATGAAAACCAAAGCCTTCACTTTGACACCGGCGGACGCTTTGCACAGTGTTTTGCTTTTTCTTTATGGTTTGCGTCTTTTTCTTCAGATTTTGCATCGTTTGCTCATAAAACCTTGATGGCTCGCCGCGAGAACTGACCACCAACGCCGCTTGCGGGGCCTTCTTCTTCTATTTATCGCCGGTTTCTCTCTTCCTCTGCAAGGTCCACTTCCTCTACAAGGTCCACTTCCTCTTCCATATAGCGTCTCTTACGGGGCTCTTCCAACTATCGACAGAATCATCACCGTACGGAGAGGCTCTCGAGATCCACCGTGGTCTCCGTTTGCTAGAGAGGGATAACTAGGTTTCAGAAGTTGGTGATACCTCTTGCGATGGCTATGACACTCCCTTCACTAGATCTGAAAGCTATGGTGATTCTTTGTTATTTTTGTTTCCGCTTGTATTATTGGATTAGCAGAGTATTTAAGTAAGATTATGTTGTTTGTTTGTATTCTTTGCTCTTTTAATGGAGTCAAAACTCTTTACTATGAAGTAATGAAGTATTGTTTGATAATATATATATATATAGCACAAGCGAGCTATACATCGAAATTATACTGTCATAATTAAAACACATTTCCTTATTGATTATGTGAAAATATGATGTAAATTTACAAACTAATAGAAAACAAAAGTGCCAATAAAAATATGTTGTTCGAATCAGAAGCAATACGAGGTAATAGATTTGTCTTTATATTATGGGTATGTTGATATACTATTCGAAAAATCTGAAAAATGATGGCAAAGAAATAAATTGGCTTCTCCGACGCAAAAGCCAACCACTATGTCGAGTTGGAAAATAATTGGATTAGCTTTTTTGAGTCTATATATAAGAAAGAACAAAAACGATTTATCCTCTTTTAACTTTCATAGCCCACAACAAGTTAAAAAATTTCCACGTGAAGAGATGGAATATCTTTATTATTACCATGTACGCCCAAAATGTCTAGAGTTTTCTCTAGGCATTTCACAATGCGTTACCTTAAAGTTATGTTTAACAAATTAATTGTTGTGGAAAACTTAGTTCGAGAGTTTTGTTTCAAGCCAGATGCTAATGGAGGTTCCTCTCGGCCATATGCAATAAGCACAAAGAAAAATGGAGATGTGGTTACAGAAGAAGCCAATCCAGAGTTTACTAAGTGGCTTCAAAAGGATCAACTTGTCAAGGCTTGGCTATTTGGTTCTCTAATTTAAGAAACTTTAAGAGCTATCTATGGTCTTCAAACTGGTCAGGCGGTGTGGTTTTATCTTGGTAAGAAGTACAATAGAGTCTCAGCAACAAGAAAACTGGACTTGTAGAGAAGGCTTCAAGGTATTTCAAAAGATCAAAAGACTATGGTTGAATATCTTTGTGAGGTAAAAACTATTTGCAATCAACTATACTCTATAGGTTTTTCCATGGCTGAACATGAAATGATTTATGCTGCATTAAATGGTCTTGGAAAAGAATATCAAGCCATTGGAGCTGTTATTGAAAACTCTATGGAAGTTTTGCCTGATATGACTTATGCAGATGCAGAATTTAAACTGATTGGGTTTGATTTCATATTTACCAACATGCTCATGAAATTTCACCACATTTTGCCTTCAACACTGGTAAAAGAAGTTATAATAATTTTGGCAGAGGTCAGTCAAGCTTCAGGAAACTCTAACAGAGGAAGAGGTGGATCTAGAATTTTCTCAACAAGAGGCAGGAGTTTCTCTCAACAGTTTCCATCTTCTTCAGACTTAAATACTAGACCTACATGCCAAATATGTGTCAAGTATGGTTATTCAACCTTCAAGTGTTATAGCAGATTTGATCAAGATTATCAAACTACAGAGGATTTACATATTGTACTGTCCATAATGAGAATCTAAGATTCTGGTCAATCTACTGGGCATGAATGGTAACTGATACTGGTGATACTGCACACATAATCAACAACAACCAACATGTCAAAGTACTAGTCCTACAATGGAGATGACTCAGTAATTTTTGGTAATGGTGAGTACCTTCCAATTACACATATTGGAACTATTTCTCTGCAAACTACTCTTGATGATGTTTTAGTCTGACCTAGAAGCACTGAAAATCTGTTATCACTGTCAAAACTAACAAACGACCATCCTTGCTATTTTTTTTTCAACTATGATTGTGTGTTTATAAAGGACAAATGGACAAACATGCTGCTAACACAAGGCATAAGACATGTTGATCTTTATGTCTTGGAGGATGCAAAGTTTCTGGCCTATTACTCTACAAGACGACAAATTAATAGTGATGAAATTTTGCATCAAAGACTTGGTCATCCTCACAAGGAAGTGCTCCAACTCTTAGAAAGAAATAAAGTTATAGTTATAAATAAAACAAGCAATCAACTATGTGATGCTTGTCAAATAGGAAAAAGTTACATATGATCTTTTTCATCTTCTGAGTTTGTTTCAACTAGGCCCTTAGAACGCATTCACTGTGGCTTAGGGGGTTCAGCTCCTGTTGTTTCAACTCAAGCCTTTTAATATTATGTGATTTTGGTTTAAAATTTCTCAAGGTTCACATGGTTCTATCCAATCAATCAAAAGTCTGATTGTTACACAGTTTTGATCAATTTCTAGACTTATGTTGAAACACAACTTCAACAAAAAATTACAAAGTTTCAGCGTGATGGAGGGGGTGAGTTTACCAGCAATAAATCCATATCTCATCTTGCAAAGTGTGTCATTAAGCAATTGATTTCATGTCCATATACTCCCCAACAAAATGACATTGCTGAAAGAAAGTATCGCTATATCACAGAACTTGGTCTCGCCATGATCTTTCATAGCAAAGTACCCCAGTCTCTATGGTAGAAGCCTTCTTTACATCAAATTATCTTCGTAACCTTCTACCGTCATCAGTACTGCCTAATAACTTAAGTTTTTTGAAAGGCTATTTGGATCTTCACCAATTTATCACTCTTTAAGCGTCTTTGGATGTGCTTGTTACCTTTTTCTCAGACCGTATTCATATAATAAATTTGATCCTAAGTCACTTTTGTGTGTGTTATTAGGATACAATAAGAAGTACAAGGGATATAGGTGTTTACATCCACCTACTGGAAGGATTTTCATCACAAGACATGCTCTTTTTGATGAAAAAAGTTTCCTTTTGCTTGCGAATACCATAAACTTCAAACTGGTACATATCTACTTAAAGCCTAGCAACCTAGTCTAAATTGGTATAAAGAACCATCTTCTGTGAATTCCTCTACTGCTTCAACTGATCAATCAGCTCCTGATATCTCTGTCCGGATCTCAGCTCCATTAGTTCAACCTTAGAATGCATAACCTAACACAGTCACTGAACTATTTCAACATGAAGATGATGTTACACATGATCCTGCAAATATCTCATGTACACTGAATCCATAAACAATTTTCAAGCAATGTTTCATAAATGCCAAGTGTTGAAACACATGTTTCTGATACTTAACTATTTGTTGAAAGTGACTTTCCTACTATGCAATCAAGCATTGATTCTACACATCCTATGAGGATTAGAGCTAAATATGGCATTAAGAAACATAATCCTAAATGTGCCTTAAATGCAACACAATCACCATATCCTGAACCCAAAACTGTGAAATCAACTCTTCAAGATAATGGATGGTTTAATGCTATGAAAGATGAAATATCAACTATGCATGAGACAGATACTTGGGATATTGTTCCTCCAGAAGAAGCATCAAATCCTTTTGGTTGCAAGTGGGTGTTCAGAACTAAACTGAAATTTGATGGGACCTTAGACAAATTGAAAGCAAGGTTGGTTGATAAAGAATTTGAACAAAAGGAGGGTATATATTATGTGAAAACTTACAATCCAATAGCCAGAACTACTACAATCAGAATCATTCTGCATATTGCAGCCACACAACAATGGCAAATCAAACAGTTAGATGTACGTAATGCCTTTTTACATGGTGAATTGCAGGAATAAGTATTTATGAAACAACCACCAGGCTTTGTGGATACTCAGAAACCATATTTTGTTTGCAAGTTGAAGAAAGCCATATATGGCCTGAAACAAGCACCCTAAAGCTTGGTTTGATAAATTTAGTACCTTTCTCATTGCTTTTGGATTTATTTGCAACTTTCCAGACCTGTCTATTTGTTTACACTAAAGGCAAATACACTATTTTACTTCTTCTGTGTGTTAATGACATGATTGTCACATGGAACAACAGTTTCCTTCTTTAGGATCTATTACTCACTCTCAATACATAGTTCATAATGAAAGACATGGGATATCTTCACTATTTTTTGGGAATTTAAGCTCAATTTCACAAAGAAGGTCTGTTTCTAAATCAAGCAAAATATACACAAAATCTCCTGATTTATGCAGGAATGACAGATTGTAGACCTAACTTAACTCTTTTACCCCTGCAATTAGACAAAGTCTTAGGCTCAGAAACCACATTTTGTTTGCAAGTTGAAGAAAGCCATTTATGGCCTGAAACAAGCACCCTAAAGCTTGGTTTGATAAATTTAGTACCTTTCTCATTGCTTTTGGATTTATCTGCAACTTTCCAGACCTGTCTATTTGTTTACACTAAAGGCAAATACACTATTTTACTTCTTCTGTGTGTTAATGACATGATTGTCACAGGGAACAACAGTTTCCTTCTTTAGGATCTATTACTCAGTCTCAATACATAGTTCATAATGAAAGACATGGGATATCTTCACTATTTTTTGGGAATTTAAGCTCAATTTCACAAAGAAGGTCTGTTTCTAAATCAAGCAAAATATACACAAAATCTCATGATTTATGCAGGAATGACATATTGTGGACCTAACTTAACTCTTTTACCCCTGCAATTAGAAAAAGTCTCAGGCTCAACAAAATCATTCTTTGATCCAACCTATTTCAAAAGTCTGGCTGGGAAATTGCAATACCTTACTCTCACAAGACCATATCTTCAGTTTGTTGTTAATATTGTCTGTTAAAAGATGCACACTCCTACAATTGTTGATTTCGATATTCTGAAACGTATTCTCAATATGTGAAAGGTACTCTGGACATAGGAATTAACTTATACTTAGCTGCTACATCAGTCCTACTTTGTTACAGTGATAGTGACTGGGTAGGATATCATGAAACAAGGAGGTCCACAGGAGGATTTTGTACATTTCTTAGCCAAAATATGATGTTTTAGTCTGTAAAAAGGCATCACATAGTCTCAAAATCGTCAACTGAAGCTGAATATAGGTCTATGTCCTATGTTGCCTCTGGGATTACTTGAATTGTGGCATTACTTGAGAAAATTGGGTTTTCACATACTACAACTCCATTGCTCTTATGTGAGAATCTCTCTGCAATTTATCTTACCGCCAACCCAGCTTTTCATGCTATGTCCAAACATTTTGCAGTTGACTATCACTACGTAAGAGAGCAGGTTGCGTTCAAAAAATTAATTGTCAAACAAATTCCAACATCTCTTTAAGTTGCAGACATCTTCACTAAGTCCTCGGTTCATGCTCCTTTTGTGAACCTTCGAACCAACCTTAGTGTTAGTTTCCCTCCTAACACAAGTTTGAGGAGGTGTATTAACAATAAAAAGACACTGAATCATTCACAGACTTCAACAATGGACTCAAAAGATGAAACAAAGCCCAAGAAAGTTTCAGAAATTTCCAAGCCCAAGAATCAAGCTTTTTTCTTCACTCTCAACGGTCAAAAACAGAGGAGTGAAGCACAAAGAAGCTATGCTGAAGGTACGGCGCACACACCAACATATTTTTTCCTCTGATCATGTGCGGATAGGTCAGGTTTTTTTAGTAATTGTTTGTGTGCAAATGATTAGGATAATGATTTTTACTTTATTCTATAAATTTGATGTAAGAATCGTTATACATATTCAATAAGAAAAGAAAGTTCATCATTTTATAGTAAAAGCTCTCGGAGCTCTTCTTCTACTTTCAACCACTTATGGTGAAGAATTTATCATAAGCCACTATGTAGATTCTCACACCGTCAAATCCAAAATATCTAACAATGATAATACTTTTCCATTTAATAGCATGTCATGCTTAACTCTTCAAATATACTAGAATATCCACATAAAAGATTGTGTTAAAGTTATGAACAATATTCGTTTAGAAAATAGAGATCATACTATTCAATACACTTTCAAAAGTGAAAATTTTCGATGGAGATGATATATTAAAAGAGATCCAACATTGAAGAGCTAGAAGAAAATTAAAGAGAGTATGATAAAGTATGAAACTAGTTAATTAGGTTTCCTAAGAAAATCCTATATTTGAATTTTATGCGAGTTTTGTGGTGAACCTATATACTAGTGGTGAATCTATTTACTAAGTTTTATATTATGAACGTAGAGAAGATTTTAACTTTGACGAAGAGCATGGTATTGCTAACGATATTAAATTTAAGTTTGATAGTGAGTCGATGATGATGATTATAAATATACTTGTACGAAAATAAATTTAGTGAATTACAAATAATACAACCTTTGAAACTTCTTCTAAAAGGATTGAACTTATGTTATATTGGCTAGTTGGTGGCTTTCATTTTATTTTGTATTTTGAAGATTATATCCTATACTTTTTTTTGATAATTGTATTGTTTTGAAACTTTTAACTTGAATTTTTGTATGCATTTGGAGTAAGATGTTTTAGTTTTTCCTTTTTATTTTTATAAAATTGTGGTTGATATTTTTTAAAAATAATAAAATATAATAGAGATTAATTATTATTAATTACGGTAAGTTAAAGTTAGTTATAGTTTGTTAGAGTTAATGACTTGTATATACGCTGAACTCTCTGTACATTTCTTCTTGAGCTGAATAAAGAAACTTTATTCTAATATGGTATCATATGAAATTTGAGCAAGATCAAACTTCTGATCTTTTTTCAGCCATTTCCTCTTCCACATTTTTTATGATTTCTTCCAATTTTTTTATTTCTTTGACCATAGATCAAGAGATTCTACAATCTTTTGGTCCAACTTTTATTTCCCCATCTAATTTTGCTCTGATTCATCTTGTCCAATGGTGAAACGTCTCGCTCAATCGAAGAACAAATCTTCTACTCCTGAAGTGGACGAAACTCTACTGGAATTCCAGAATGCGAATCAAAATCCAAATCAACCTCCACCTCATGGAGTTGGATCTACATCTCGCATTCCTCATGGATCGTCAAATCCGGTACCTCCTCCACATACTTCAAATTACTATGAGATTTCTAAATCTCCTGATAATATACATAGTCCATATCATCTAGCTAGTTCCGATCATCCTGGTTTAGCTCTTACTTCAGAATTGTTAGATGGATCTAACTGTGGTATTTGGATCATTGCCATGACCACTAGTTTTGAAGTTAAAAATAAAACCCATTGTGTTGATGGATCATTACCAATTCCTAATATAAGTGATCCTTATTTCAACATTTGGTCTCGATGCAATAGTATGGTCAAGTCTTGGATTCTCAACAGTGTAACTAAGAAGATATATACTAGCATCTTGTATATCAAATATGCTTATGCAATTTGGCAAGATCTACATACTCGGTTCCATAAATCCAACTTGCCAAGAATATACAAACTTAGGCATCAATTACATTCTCTATGCCAAGGAAGTATGAACCTATCTACTTATCATACACAAACGCAAACTTAGTGAGAGGAGCTGTCTAGCTTACAATCTACAACAAGAACTGTTGAAGATCTCTTAGATGAAAAGGAAACCAACAGAGTCATTGACTTTCTTATGGGACTTAATGAAAATTATGACCACATTAGGAGTCAAATTCTCATGAAAAAGACTCCACAATATCCTTGATCAGGAAGACTCTCAGAAATCTGCAAGATCTCAACATGTTATTGAAGCAACTGCCTTTCAAGCTTCATCATCTCAGACAACTGGTGCATCTAATACCAATAAGCCACGCCCAGTTTGTACATTTTGTGGTGCTTTAGGATACATTGTTGACAGATGTTACAAAAAGCATGGCTATCCACCTGGTTTCAAGCCATGTTCAAAGTCTCAACCATTAAAGAAGCTGAATTTGTCAACATGGTCATTGATGCTCCTACTTCTGAAATATCAGCTTCACAACTATAAGAAAGTTCTCATTCTTTCACTCCTGAGCAACTACAACAGTTCTTTCCTATTTCAGTACTCAAATCCACAGTCAGAACATTGCATCTTCACCAAATTCTGAAGGACTTCCTGCGTCAGTTTCAGCTGTATCATCCACTTCTAAAGTGTTTGGTACATTTCTCGCACTATATCCTAATTATTTTAAAGGCATGCCTTCAGTTTTCTTTTCTCGAAATGTTATTGTTCCATATGACTCATGGATAATAGATTCAGGGGCAACACACCATGTTTCTCACTCTAAACACCTATTCACTAACCTCAAACCACTAACAAATACCTTTGTGACCTTACCTAGTGGTATCTCTGAGAGCATTATGGGGATAGGTAGTATTAAATTGAGTGACAAAATTGTTTTAAAAGATGTGCTTATAGTACCTACTTTCATTTTAATCTCATCAGTGTTAGTTCTTTCACTTGTCAATTGTCTGCCATGATTAGTTTTACACCTACTTCTTGTATTATACATAATCTAACTCAGGTGTCGATGATTGGCAAGGGTAAACAGATTTCAAAACTTTATGTCTTGGATTTCACCTCTTTTTGCAATGTTTTTCAAAAACCAGTAGTCTGTTCAACTCTTCTTAGCACTATTGAATGACATTCTCGTTTATGTCATCCTTCTTTTTCAAAAATAGAAAATATGTCTTGTTTTTTACAGTTTAAACATGACAAGCATTCCATTCTCATCATTGTAAAATCTGTCATTTTGCTAAACAAAAACGTTTACAATTTCAAGTTTTAAATACAACATCTTATGCACATTTTGATTTACTTCATATAGATGTTTGGGGACCATATTCAGTTTTAACTCATGATGGATTTAGATACTTCTTAACAATTTTGGATGACTTTAGCAGAGCCACTTGGATCTATCTTTTAAAGCTGAAATATGATGTTTCTCACGTGTTTCCTAATTGTTTAAACTTTGATTGAAAATCAGTTTTAAACTCGGGTAAGGGCTGTTAGGTCTGATAATGCTTTAGAGTTATCATTTGTATCATTTTTTCAACACAAAGGTATCACATCCTTTCATTCCTGCCCAAAAACACCAGAACAAAACTCCATTGCTGAAAGGAAACACCATCATATTTTAAATGTAGCAAGATCATTGCTCTTTCAATCACAAATTCCAATTTCATATTGGGGTGAGTGTGTCTTAGCTGCTGTGTTTCTAATCAACAGACTTCCTTCACCAGTCACACATAACAAATTACCATATCAACTTCTAACAACCAAAATTCCAGATTACCATCAATTAAGAACATTGGTTGCCTCACTACAAGAAATTAAATATATTAAGACATATGATTTCGTCATAATGAGAGATATTTCGTCACAATGCAAAAATTGTTACGAATCAGTGACAATTTGTAAACAGTCACAATAAAAGTGTCACAAAATTTTATTTGTAACAAAAACGTCACATAATTTGTGACACACTATATATTAATGATTTTTTCTTAAATTGTTACGGTGCATAAAAGTGACAAATTTGTATCACATAGCAACTAAAAACATCGTCTCACAACTGTCATTCGTCGTGACTAAAATAACATTCCAAGTATGTTAGTTTTTGTGACGAAAGTAGAGTATCAAATTGTCACAAGTAGAGACTAAACAATTAGTGGGTATTCATCACAATTATTAACAAACAAAATTGTCTCAAATTTTTGTATGACAACATCTTAAATTTATCATCCATTACAATGAAAATGTGATCTAAAATTTATAACAACTTATGGCTCAAAAATTATTGAATAAAAACATCACATATTTATGAAAAATTATGTTCTAATTATTTTGTTTTAAACTATAATAATGCATAAAACTAACAAATTCACATAGCACTATCACTAGTAGACGACACGGCGGCTATGTTCATTCTCTTCAACTCGGCACTGTTAAGAACTATTTTGTATATTCTAGCTCTTTTTTGATCCGATGAATCAAATCCTTCCTCACAAAATAACTTGTAATTGGACGCCATAAGGATCATCATTATAACTCCACCTACACTTTTGTGCAAAATTGTTTGAATTATCATATGCATTGACCTTGGTACCAATATGTGTGGTGCTTGTTATCTGTAGTCGTTACAGGTGAGCCAAAATAAAATAGAAAAAAACTTATATCATGATGTAGAAGATACAAATTTGAAACATATATTACAATAAAGTAACAAAATTTTATAAAACTAATGAGAACCTTTGTTTTTGTGTTAGGTTGTGGAGTAAGCTCCGGTTGATTTTAATCTTCTCTGGAATCACTCACAGAGATGTATGAGGTGGTAGTGGAGGTTAAGGTCCAACATTTAATCAAATACTGTCTTTTATATTTGTAAAAAAAAACAAGAAAAATGAGATCAAAGATCCAAAGAAGAAAAAATGGGTTATTAGTGGGAATGAAAAAATAATTAACACCAAAGTAATGCCTTTGTTAGATCCAGCAAATACTTGCTTAATACACAGACTCTTGTGGCTATATACTTCATATTTAGGATTGTTACTCACCTTCACAATCACATTAATACAAGTATGAAAAGAAATATCATCTAAAAACATATGTCGTGCAACCTCATGTTTGAGAAATGTCTCACCTTTGTCGCACTAAGGTCTCCCAGGCCTGCTTGTTGTTCCCAAACACATGATTTTGGTCATCACTTTCGTGCATTCTCATTCACATCAAGTGATGCCAAAGTGTTTCTAATGATGTTGATACAAGATGAAAAATATCAACAAAAACATCCTTGATACAGTAGTGAGACTATATAAGATGCATAATGGCAAGTACTGCAAATGTGAAGCCGGTCATGGGACTTTTGGTTTTTTCTACAATGTATTTCCTAAACACTTTGTTTGGCAATTGACTCACTAGCACATGCGATTCAGAGTCAACATAACCTGGAATAAACACAATTATATTTTATCTTATCAAAGCGGCTCACTCGGTTGCTTTATGTGACAAAAGATATCTTACTCATTGAAAAATCCTTGTTTCACCGGTAGAAGCAATCCTAGAGTGTTGAAGCTCTTTCAAATCATAACCAAACACATTTGAGAGCTTGATTTTACCTTCATTGATCACATAGGTCGCAAGGTTACACTGACGATAGTGCGTAGTAACAATATGAGTCAATTCTTATTTTTTAATTGGGCATCCTGATTTTTGATGCGATTTGAAGATTATGAATCTAATCACCTACTTTTAACAAAACTAATCTCGATAGTCCCAAAACTAAATTGTAATTGGTACCTCATTCGATATATTGAATTAGAAGAAAGCATCTGCTTCATCAAGCCATTCAGGAAGGATATGACAGAGGAGAAGAAAAGCAGAAAGACGAAGATGAGGTAAATGGTAGAAAGGAAAGGAAAAAAATATAGGCCGTTAGATTTTATTAATCAATGGTTGTAATTTAACACATGATAATCCTTTGTTTTCTTGATTAACCAATGAAAAAAATACAGGATTTAGAAACAAATATTTAAAATTTTAAAATGATTTATTACTTTTTTGGGGGTTTTGTTTAGGGTTTAAATTTAAAAATTTGAGTTTAAGGTTTTTAAAAATATCTATTTGAAAATATAAGATTTGAAAACCTAAAATTTTTATTGGATCTTAATTTTTATTTATTTAATAATGCTATATTTAAAAAAAAACAGTTTACAATAATTTTGGAATTCGTAGTTATATATAATTTAGTAATAAAACGTGCCTATTGAATTAAGATTAACTTAAAGTTTAGAGTTTTATAGACACATATAAATTTGTGAAACGTTCATAGTTATCATGTTAAAAACTAATTTAGAAGATAAAATATGTTTAAGAATCAAATAATCCCTACACTTTATATCAAAGTCATATATAAACTTATAATGGATTAACGATTTCTTACGAAATAATATAATTTGGATCAATAGTATTTTTAAGTTTTGAAACAATATATTTTGAATTTTTTTTGGAACAAAAATTTGTATATCCTTCAAAACTTCATATATAAATTTTTTAGACAAAAACCCGAGATGGAACAAAAAATTTTAATTCATATTTTTGTGTTCCAAAGATACTACTACATTGATCATCTATTTCAACTAAGGGAAAACAAATTCTAATTCGAAAGATGAGAAAACATGATCAATTAACAAAATCTCCAAACACTAAAACGAAATCTCTTTCAAAATCAAATATAAAGAAGAACGAACTAGTGGACAAAACATCAGCGGCTTCATATGTTAATTCAGATTTTTAATTCAAATAATTTAAAATTTTAGTATTATATTTTTGGATTCAGATAACTAAGACATAAACTTATATTTCACGTCACCTTATACATTAAGAAGTTGAATTTCAAGAAAGTTAGGAAAATGTGCCATGACATAATCAAAGGATGAGTCGATCTCTTATGGAAACTAACATTATCTTTGTTTCTTTCACTCAATTCAATTTTTATGCTTTCGTAGGCTGTAAAATCTAATATGTATGTATTCATTCATTTTATCCAATAAGAGCTACTTATATGTATATAAAAATCTGGCTTCCAATTTTGGTTCACTTCAAGTTTGTGATCCATACACTTCTCGACAAAAACCATAACTAAAATAAAACTAATGTTTATTTTTTACCAAATATTGTATCTTTTAAAAATATATAAACATATTATTTATATATTTAATTGAAATTTTTATATGTCACACTTAAGCCACAAATTATGACTAAACATTTCGTCAAATTATAGTCACAACTGCTACTGTTAGGTTATGGTCATATATAAAGATATAAATTTGATTACTCTTAGTCATTAATCATTTCGTTGAAATATAGTGATGAAAATATTACGAAACTGTGACATAAAATTAATGTCACAAAATCGTATTTATAAACGTCTCTAATAGGTGACTATATTTCAGTGAAAATAAAGCCTCAATTGTTACGACTAATTTAACGTAACAGTTATGTCTCTAATTTTGATAAATTAGTCACTACAAATTTTGCCATAATATTATGACTAAATAGTTACATATTTGTGACAAACATAAATTTGTCATAAAACTGTAAACAAAACGTCACAAATTTGTGTCGAAAATTTTTTGTAACAAAATTTCGTCACAATAACTCCTATTTTTTGTAGTGCGCGGCGTATGTTATCAAACAATTTCTTCAAATTTGATCATAAATCAAAAGCATGTGTATTCTTTGGTTATCCAACTGGATACAAAGGATACAAATTGCTGGATCTGGAAACAAATAGCATTTCTATTTCTCGGCATGTGCTTTTCTATGAATCAATATTTCCTTTTGCTAGATCTTCTCTTTCTGATTCAGCAACACACATTTTTCTTTTCCCGCATTCCATGATGGTTTACCCTCTGTAATTCCATCTTCTGGTGATACTTTGGCTCCTGCCACCTCACCTTCTGGTGAAGTTTTGCCCTTGGCTACTTCATCACATAGAATCTGTAAACCACCAACTCATTTGCAGGACTATCTCTGTTATTCTTCGCACTCTCTTTATCCTCTTTCTAATTACCTTTCTTATGCTAAACTCACATATACTCATCATTCTTTTATCAATTCACCTCATCTCTTTTCTAAACCAAAAACTTATACTGAGGCAAATAAGTCTAAAGAATGGTGCAATGCTATGAATGAGGAGTTTTCATCATTAGAAGGTCTTAAAACATGAGATATCTACTCACTTCCCGAAGGAAAGAAACCAGTGGGTTCTAAATGAGTATATAAGCTGAAATATAATGTTGATGGTACCTTAGAAAGATATAAGGCTCGCTTGGTGGCAAAAAGTTACACTCAAAGAGAGGGTGTTGATTTTATTGACACATTTTCACCAGTTGCAAAATTGATAACAGTCAAACTTCTCTTTACTTTGGCAGCAAAACATTTGGTTTCTGCATCAATTGGATATTTCAAATGCCTTTCTCAATGGAGAGTTAACTGAGGAAATCTATATGTCTTTACCAAAAGGTTATGCTGAAAGAAAGACCTTCCTTCTAATGCTGTTATAAAGCTCAAAAAGTCTCTCTATGGTCTTAAGCAAGCCTCTCGACAATGGTTTTTGAAATTTTCTTAGGCTTTTGTTTCCCTTGGGTTTTTCAAGATTAAAGGAGATCATACATTGTTCTTCAATGCCATTGGTTCTAATTATACAATTGTGCATGTATATGTGGATGATATCCTAATTTCAAGTACATTAGAATCATCTATTTCTACTTTCATCACCAGCTTGAAGTCTTTGTTTAAGCTTCGTGATTTAGGCCAGCCAAAATTCTTCTTGGGACTAAAAATTGCTAGGTTTAGATATGGTATTTCCATTTGCCAACATAAGTATATTCTTGAGACCCTTAATGATGCAGGACTACTGGGATGTAAACCAAGTTCAGTACCCATGGATACTAGCATTAAACTCTCAGCTACTATAGGTGAATTACTCTATGATGCAGAACTATACCGCAAGCTTGTTAGGAAACTGATGTATCTTACCATTACAAGACCTGACATAAGCTTTGTTGTTAAAAAATTATGCCAGTTCTCATCATCTCCTCGTAAGCCACATCTACATGCATCTTATAAGGTTGTGCATTTCTTGAAGGAAACCATTGGACAGGGTCTCTTTTATAGTTCTAATCCAGTTACTCAAATCAAGGTATTCTGTGACTTTGATTGGGCTTAATTTCCTGACACTAGAAGGTCTATTACTGGCTGGTGTATCTTCATTGGATCCTCTCTTGTTTCCTGGAAAACTTGCAAACAACAAGTAGTCTCTATGTCATCTGCTGAGGCAGAGTATCATGCACTTAATGATACTTCTTTAGAGGTTGTTTGGCTGTCTCGGTTGCTTCTTGATCTTGTTGTTGCTTCTCCTTCTATTCCAATCCTCTATTGTGATAGTACAACGACTTTGCACATAGCTAAAAATCATGTCTTTCACGAAAAGACGAAACACATTGAGGCACAATATCATTCTGTCCGAGAGAAGATTGAAGCCGGTTTGGTAAAAACGCTTCATGTACGAACTGATAATCAGTTGGACGATGGATTTAGAAAGGCTCTATGCCTGACTTTATTTCACAAACATATGTCCAAGATGAGTCTTCACAACATTCTACTTCCATTTTGAGGGGACTAATATAGATAAATTATTATTAATTATTGTTCGTTCAAGTTAGTTACAGTTTGTTAAAGTTAATGACTTGTATATAAGCGAACTTTCTCTACATTCTTCTTTATTCTAATAAAATAAATAAACCAATTAGTAATGCCTAGATTCTATATTAACTCTAATTGATCTGCTTAGATGCTAACCTCTTGCAAATGTTTAGATATCGTCTAACTACTTTGTGAACATTGATTTTGATGAAATTTATTTGTCAGTTTATATGACCAGTGCCGGCTCACAAATTTAAGGGACCCCCAAGCAAAAATGAAATTCGGATCCCTTAAATTTAATTTATTAGAAAAACTAATAGATAAATTAATCAAATAGATTTCTATTTTAAATTTCTTACATATAAAAATAAAAGACAAATAACTATTTATTATTGTTATTTTAAAAATTATTAATATATATATATATATATATATATTATTGGATTCTAAAATTATTGGTTTAGAGGAGGGATCCAAAATGGTCGCTACTAATGTCTCTTCCACTAAACCGTAATATGACATGAATTCACTAAAAATATATCTAATGTCAATTGGTTATTTGGTTTTGTGAAGTAATATACAAAAAAATCACATTATAGTCATGATATATTTATAGAAATATTTTACAAAAACAATAATATCCGATTTTTTCACAAACTTCAAGGATTACTCATTATAGTCAGCGGCGGTTAGGATTAAAGTTTCCTAACTCCTTTTGGGCTTCTAGGTTCAGTTGGGCTGTGGGTCATTTGGGCCTCTGAAGCTTTCTGGGTTTGTAGGCTTAAAAAATTTAAGGTTTGTTGTTGTAATTGGGTTGTTTGTGTAATCCTAGGCTTTCTTTGGCTCATAATTAATGAATAATATTTATATATATAAAAAAAAAAAAAGAAGAAGAACCAAATAAGAGATTAAAAATAAATGTAAAAGGGAAAAAACAAAAGCACGTGAGGATCATGAGCTGTGGTGTGGAAGAGGAAAATCGTCAAACTTTTTGAGATAAATCTTTGATCAATTAGGTGTACCCTTATAATCAGAACCTTCTTTTTCTTAATTTGTCTTTTATCTTTTTAATTTATTTTACTATCGCTTTCTATATTTTCTAAAATTAAAAGATTTAAAAAAAAAGAAGGCAAAAAAAACCCAAAAGAGAGGATTTTGATCAAGTAAAAGAAAGAATTTTTGAAGAGAAAGCAATCGATTCTCATCTTATATTTAACCCTCATCTCTGTTTCGTATTCTTATTTTCCTTTGTCTTTAGTAATTTTCCGAGAAAGTTTTCAGTTTTCCCGGGAAAATTGTTCTCATCATCAAACACCAGAAAGACAAAACTCTCTTTGGACCAATTGGGTCTTTTCAAGTTTACATATTTCATCGTCTCTTTTCTGGTATTTTCATTTGTTAGTAATTCTTCGAGAAAGTTTTGAGTTTTCCGGGAATAAACTCTGTTTGGACGAATTGGGTCTTTTGATTTCTTGTCAAGTTCAGATTTTTTCTCGTCTTTTCTCTCATTTTCGCTCTAATTTCTCCAACGTGTACGACATTCAGAAATCAAAATCGCAGAGAACGAAATTTTTTAAAACAAACTTCCGTAAAATCAGCTCTCTCCACGAAAAAAAAAAAGACTTTTCTTTCTTCTGCAAGTAACTGAGCAAATTTCGGTTTTTTTTTTCTTTCTTCAAATTCCTTTTTTTTTTTTTTTTTAATTAAAAAAATTTATAGTCCATAATCTCCGTTTCCCTTAAATTCAGCTGTCCTAACGTCAAAACTCAGACACTCGCTTGCGTGTCTCTCTCTCTAGTTTCTCTCTGTTTCTGGGCAATTTCAAAGAAGAATCAAGAAACTCTCTCTCTCTCTCTCTCAATTACAAGAATCATGGTGTTTGGAAAAGGGTCAATGAAAAAATCGAACCTTGACCGATTCCTTCATTGTACAACACCTATTGTGCCTCCCCAATCTCTCTCTAAGGTTTGAAACTTTCTTCATCTCTTTAATGGTAGTAATAATCGATTATTTATAACCCTTAATTGTTGTGTAGACGGAGATTAGGAGTTTGAATCGGATTTGGCATCCATGGGAGAGAGAAAATGTAGAGTTTTTCAGGTTAAGTGATTTATGGGATTGTTATGATGAATGGAGTGCTTATGGAGCTGGTGTTCCAATTCGTCTTAATAATGGAGAATCTCTTGTTCAATATTATGTTCCTTATCTCTCTGCAATCCAAATTTTCACTTGTCGTTCTTCTTTGATCCGTTTAAGGTACGGTACACACATATACTTACTTAGCTTTGAATTAGCCTCTTTGAACATATGTGATGATGATGAGTCTTTGTTGATTAGGGATGAGTCTGAAGATGGAGAAAGTGAGACTAGAGATTCGTTTAGTGATTCATCATATAGTGAAGAGAGTGAGAGTGATAAACTTTCAAGATGTGCATCTGAGGAAGGACTTGACCATGAACCCCTCTTGCATCCAAATGATCGCTTGGGATATCTTTATCTTCAACATTTCGAAAGATCAGCTCCTTATGCTAGAGTTCCTCTCATGGATAAGGTAACTCAATGATCTTTTGGTTCAGGTATTGAGAATTGGAATGACACATGATTATTTTGATTTCAGATCAATGAATTAGCTCGAAGGTACCCCGGATTAATGTCACTGAGAAGCGTAGATCTTTCACCGGCTAGTTGGATGGCGGTTGCGTGGTACCCTATTTACCATATTCCAATGGGAAGAACAATCAAAGATTTGTCAACTTGTTTTCTCACTTATCATACTCTTTCATCTTCTTTCCAAGGTACTACTAATCTTCTCTATCCTCTTCGATTCAAGTCTTTCAAATGTGTTAATAGGGTCATAACTAAAATTTTGAAAATAAAAAATAGACCGCAAACTCGTGCTTACTTTGTTTGGCCTTAGGATCAGCCTTATGTTATTATATCTCGTAAAAATGTAACTTTAATGGTCTTTGATTCATAGATATGGAGCCGGAAGAAAATGGAGGTGAAAAGGAGAGAACTCGGAAGGAAGGAGAATGTGTAACTTTGCTTCCTTTCGGGTTAGCTACTTACAAGATGCAAGGCAATGTTTGGCTTTCGGAAGATGATCAAGGTCAAGATCAAGAGCGAGTCGCGTCACTTCTAAGTGTTGCGGATTCTTGGCTAAAACAGTTAAGAGTCCAACACCATGACTTCAACTACTTCTCCAAAATGGCTCACCGTGGCTGAAACAAATCGGTCGGATGATTTGAAATGTAGATTCTTTTATATCTATCTCATTTTGTTTTTCTTGTTGGTTCAAGTGAAAAGGAGAAGGGCTCAATACCGCTGTTTGAGCGTTTCATAAAATCCGCGTTTTGGGTGTAGATTAGCTTTTGAGTTTTGAGTCCTGTCTATGAGAAGTGTCGTATATTGTAAGTGCTGATTTGTTGAAAAAAGTGTTTTATTTTTATTTTTTAATGGAATAGTAAATGTTACAATCCAATCATCTTTGTAATTGTTTTCTTACATTCACATAACGTATAAATCAGAATTGAGAATCTTAGATTGTGTATTGTTATATATACCAATGGATCACATATTTAATTGAAAATATCACCTTTGATTATCATATACCTATATTATATTTAGGCAAAAGATTGACTAGTAAACAGTTACTACACACAATGTTTCTTTTACGTCAACTACATTAAAATAAACTAATAAAAATTCCGTGATTACTTCTTCAATCAAGAGATGAGTCACTATAAAAAGTCCAAGAAAGAAAATGAAAATCTTACTATAAGAAGATTTTAACAATAAAATTTTATAAGATGTTGCTTTGAAACAGTCTCTCATTACCGACAGCAAGCCGCCTCTCATCCAACAAAGCTTTCGATGGCTACAGCCGGTCCCTCTATCTTGCTTGTAGTTTGCTTTTTTCCAGTAAGAGAAGTTGGTTTTCTCCGGTAAAATGGTGGAGTATGGTGCTCTGTCACGGGTGAGTGTGGCGGTTGCGGTATCGCTTGTAGGCTGAGATCTTTTCTACTTAAGGCCGAATATGTCTTGGTGTTCTGCTAGCCGGGGGTTTCTAAAGCCTCTGCTTCACAGTGGCACGGTTCACTCTGGACGGGATCGACCTTGGGACAGTGGCAGTTTTGATGGTGTTAGATCTAGAGGTTTTCTAGTTTCTTCATTTTTTCGCATAGGTTTATGTTATATCTCAGTTCTTTCTTGACGTGGTTTCTTTCGTCTTTGCTCATGTTTGGTGGTGTTTGTTTTGTTGGGTTTTATGGTTCTTTTGTTCCTCTTCGGGGTCTTTGGATTTCAACTTCACCCCGAAAGAAGGAATGCACTCCTTATTTTTACATCTAGGCTTATTTGAGGCCTTCTATCCTTGAAAAAGTTCTCTTTTAACGTTTCCGAGTCTGTATTAGATATAATTATGTATATGCTCTCTTTACATGTATAGTATGTGTCTACGGCTATTGCCATATATACTCCTTAGATTATATATATATATATATATATATATATATATATATATATATATATATTATGTAAGTTTTACAATGTTAATAGATGAGAAAATTATATAGTATGTGTCTACGGCTATTGCTATATATCTCTCTCTCTCTTGGTGTGTCTAGTTCTTGCTTTTTCCGTTTACCATGACTGATACTCCTCCTACGGCTATGTCTACAAACGTGTTCAATGCGCATAATCCAAAAAGTACTCTGCTCTCAGTTAATCTGTCTCATATTATCAAGCTTACGGACAAAACATAGCTAATGTGGGCTAGACAAGTTCGTGCCTCTCTTGAGGGTCATGCTCTTCATATTTTCCTTGATGTCAATGCTTCAATTCCCTCTGCGACAATCACTGTTGGAGGTCAAGTTACAGAGAACCCCAATTTTTTTGCGTGGCGGCGTCAAGACTGGCTTCTCTACTCTGCTCTCATAGGTACGATCTTTGCTGCTATCCAACCAGTTGTCTCTAGTGCTGTCACCTCTGCCGATGTCTGGAGTTTACTTGCTGCGACGTATGGAACTCCATCTCGTGGACATCTAAAACAGTTAAGGTGTCATGTTTGAACCTGTGGAAAAGACAGTAAGACCATTGCTAAATATTGCGATTTATTAAGAGTAAAGCTGATGAATTGGCTCTGCTTGTTAGTCCCTTAGAATATGATAATTTCATTAAAAAAATTTTGGCTGGTTTTTCTGAAGAGTATAAACCAGAGATTGATTATGGGAAAGCTAGGGATAAATCAATTAGTTTTGTTGAATTACATGACAAACTTCTCAAGAGAAGCTACGCTTGTGTGTGCAGATTCTACCTCTGTTGTAATAGGTTCTATCACCATAAACAACACTGAAGCAAGGCCATCAAGAGGACATGGACGGTCTCATGGTAGATCACAGCAACCACGCTTCATAACTAACAACATCGTTCTTCATCATCATCACAGTTTCAACAACATCATCGTCCTCCTCGACCTTACTTGAGCCGTTGTCAAGCGTGTGACATCCAAGGTCATGCAACCAAATACTGTCTAGATTTTAAGCTGGTCCAAGGCACCTCTTTTAATCAGTCTTGGCAGCTTGTTCAGTCCCAACAGCCACTGATATTCTAGCCTTCTTCTCAGCCCAATGCGTATTGGCCTCCGACTGAATCTCCATGGCAGCCGAGAGCTAATATGGCGGTTGCAAAAGGTAATTCTTCCACATGGCTTCTTGACAGCGACACATCTCATCACATGACCTCCAATATCTCTAATCTCTCACTTCATTCACCTTACAATGACGGTGAAGAAGTACTTCTAGGTGATAGTTCTGGTCTTCAAATCACTCAAACTGGTTCTATGTCTTTACCCTCTCTTCCTACTCCTTTTATTGTCAACGATGTGTTATGTGTTCTGTCATTAGATAAGAACTTAATCTCTGTTTTTCAGTTATGTACAACTAACAATGTTGCGGTTACGTTTTCTCCGACATACTTTTAGGTACACGATCTGACTACGGGGGCACTTCGTCTTCAAGGAACACCTAAAAAGGGTGTTTACGAGTGGCCTAAGTCAAGATCTTGTGCACCACCTTCCTTAGCATATGCCTCAGCAACTAAAATATCTCTTACAGATTGGCATTCTCGGCTTGGTCATCCGTCTTTTTAGATTTTTAAAAATGATTTCAGAATTTAAGTTACCTTTGTCGTCTTCTGTATTGTTGAACTTCCTTCTGTTGAATCCTCTATTTCATCATCTTTACCGTTTGATGTTATTTTCTCTGATGTTTGGACAACTCCCATAGTCTCTATCGATGGTTTTAAGTATTATGTGATTCATTTTACTAGATATATTTTGTTTTATCCGTTAAAACAAAAATCTCAACTGCATGACATTTTTCGGAAATTTCACTCTTTAATTGAAAACCGGTTTAAAACAAACAATAAAACGTTTTACACAGATAATGGTGGTGAGTTTATTGCTCTTAAACAATTTTTAATCTCAAAATGGCATTTCTCACATGACTACACCGCCTCATACACCTGAACACAATGGAGCGTCGCCATCGAAATATTGTCGAAACCAGTCTTGCTCTTCTATCTTATGCTTCTATGCCAAAGTCTTTTTGGACTTATGCATTTTCAATGGCTGTATATCTCATTAATAGAATGTCCACCCATAATCTATCGAATTTATCACATTATCAAATTCTTTTTCAACAAACACTGAATTTCTCAAAACTATGGATTTTTAGTTGTCTTTGTTTTCCTTGGTTAAGACCTTATGCATCACATAATTAGATATGCCTTCAAAACCTTGTGTTTTCTTAGGCTACTCAACTTCTCAAAGTGCATACTTTTGTTTAGATAGAGTTACCAATATAATTTATACTTCTAGACATGTTATGTTTCATGAGTATATGTTTCCTTTTATTAATCTTCAAAATTTAGTCTTGGCTACTGATAAAACTCGATTTTGATGCTTTATAGTGGGTATTTATACTTTTTATTTGGCATCATTCGAGTTTTTTCCACGTGTTTTTGGTATGTTTTCATGATTTTAGGTGTTTAAGACGTTATGGAGCAAAAATGGTGGTTTTTAGAAGAATTCAGGTGCAAATGAGCCAAATTGAAGCAAAAGGATCGATCATGGCAATTTAACTGAGGAGATCGATCGATCCAATCATGGATCAATCAATCCAAGCTTTTGGAGAATCTACGAAATTTTAGATCGATCGATCCCATACTAGATCGATGAATCTCGAAAAAAAAAACGATGGATCGATCGATCCCTGCACCCGAACCAACTTGGAAATAATCAAAAAGACGCATTCGCCCTCAAGAATTATGGAGATTTTTCCTTATTAGAATATGCTTTCCTTAATTTTTAGATAATTATAAATAGTTTTAGGAGAGAGATCAAACATACACATTTGGTCTATGTGGAATTCGACCATTTACTATATTACAAGAAGTTGTTCTTTGCAGTGTATATTTAGGATTAAATCCTGAGCGTATCAGATTTTTGGCACCGTTGCTGGGACCAATTGTGCCTTTTAAGTTTTAAGTAGCATCTAGTCTAAGATTTTTATTTTTCAGTACTAATCTCGTTCATTCTGCTTGTCTTTGTTTTGCAGGTGCATGAACATAAGATCTAACAAATCATATGAATTAGTGAACCTCATTAACGAAAAATTAGCAAGAGTAAAACGCTCTAATCAGAAGGCAAGAAAAAGTGCAAGCTCTTCCAACACAATGGAAGACAACGTTATTATCAACAATCCGCTCTAACCTGAAGACCAAAACGTCCAGAGTCCTCAGCAAGGACTACATCAGTTGGTGATTAACCAACTAGGAGGAAATGGCAATCAAGTGCCACCGGGACAACAAAGAGGTAACGGAAATCAGTTACCACTGGAACATCAAGTAGGCGGTAATGGTAATCAAGACCCACCAGAACATGTCAAGAACCGCCCACTACATCAAAACATGGTACTAGTTGGAGACTTCAATAACCCTGAAGCTTTTCTCCTCAATAGGAATGCTCTACACCTTCGCCAACCTCAAAGAAAAGACTACCAGTTCTCATTCCAACTCATCCAGTTGCTCATGCAAAACCAATTCCATGGTTTGCCCCAAGCATCCTATGGTTCATATAGACATCTTTGAGGACATATGCAGCACCACTCAGCTCAATAGAGTTTCTAAAGACTTCATGCATTGTAAGCTCTTCAATCACTCTCTTGCTGATAAAAGTATTAGATGGTTGAAATCGCTGCCAGCTAACTCCATAGAAACTTGGGATGAATGAAAATCCAAGTTTCTGAGTCACTTCTATACCTCTACAAGGACCAACAATTTGAGAAATAAGATTTCTCAATTTCAGCAAGGTCCTGTAGAATCCTTTTATGAAGCATGGGTCAGGTTTAAGGAGTACCTTCGGGACTGTCCTCATCATGGCTTCTTTGAGCTAAGTCTTCTCAATACCTTCTACAGGGGTATATTACATCAGTATCGACTCTCTCTGGATACTGCTAGTAATGGTGACTTCATGACTAGCCTGTAAATGAAGCTTACCAGCTGATAGACAATCTAGCTCAGAGCAATAGCAATCATAGCCCCGACTATGATTGAAGAGTAAGATCATCTAGTTCAGAATCATCTGATCTTACTGATGTGAAGGGACTTCTCACTCAACTTCTCAAAAAGCAAAGTGAAAAACAAGTCAGATTCGCTGAAGATGTGGAGAAGATAGAAGCTGATTGTTTTACTATTAAAGAAACCGAGAATATTGAGGAAGTGGGCTATATTAATAGTCAGGGACAGATGGTATACAATCAAGGCTTCAATAAAGGTAATCTCTCTTTGAGAAGTATTAATGTGGCTAATCCACAAGACCAGGTGTATCCAAATCAGTCGCAGAGCTTTGTGCAGAAATCTGGACAAGCATTTAGATAGAATTCAGGAGGAAGAGAGCTTTATGCAGAAATCTGGACAAGCATTCAGACATAATTCAGGAGGAAGTGGTTTCCAAGGAAACCAGAATATGAGTTTTGTGCAGAATTCAAACATATGAGGTTTTCAAACAACCTCTCGACTTGGGTTTCAACAAATAACTTCCTCTCAAGACAACAAGGTCGAATCAATGATAAAGGAGATTCTAGAAAGCCAGCAACGTTGTGAAAAGAACCTGAATGTGAAGCTTGACAACATGCATAATGATTTGAACAATAAGTTTGAAACATTATCAAATCATGTCAAGAAACTTGATCTGCAAGTGGCTCAAACCTCTGAAGCAGTTAAGAGACAAGCTGGTGTTCTTCTTGGGAAAGTGGAAGACAACCCAAGAGGCTACTAGAAAGCCATAAATTCAGATACTAGAAAGAAGGATGCTGAATTTGAAAATTCTACAGTTTTTAGAAGCTTCAGAAATTATGCAAGCAAAGAGATCGATCAATCCCCTAAGAGATAAATCTATCCAGTTACCCCTAGAAATCCAGAGACATCATATCGATCGATCTGCATACTTGGATCGATCGATCCAGGTGAAAAAATGTCTCCGGGAAAAATGATAGATCGATCCACATCAAATTGATCGATCTATCAGACAAGATCTTGAAAAAGATCAAGATCGATCGATCCTCCCCTCCCCTATGCTGAAATTTGTAAACAACTAAAAGAACTTGAGATTGAATGCTCAGAAGAGCCTGATACTTTTGAAGAAGAGCTGGTGTACTATGATGAAGTTTCTGACCAAATAATTCCACTAAGAAGACTTCCAAAGCTACAAGATCTTTGCGAATTCCTAGTTCCAGTCAAGGTCAAAGGAGTGATCTTCATGGACTCACTCTGCGATACATGAGCTAACGTCAACATCATGTGCAAGATTGTTGCTGAGAAGTTGGGCCTCAAAGGAATAAGGCCATCATGGCTAGATTTTACACAAGCTAACAACTCTGTCATATCCTCAAATGGATTGATCTCCAATGTGATGGTTCAAGCCGGAGATTGTGTTATCCTGCTCGACTTCCATGTCATAGATACGAGGGAAATTCAGATGTGCAATTGGCTCTAGGTAGACCCTTCCTAGCATCTGTAGGAGCTGTGATAGACATGCCTAAAAAGTGAATCTATATCACTAAGATCAATAAGGGCTAATATTATCCAATAGTAACCAACATCAATGCTTCTAAGATAAATATGATGAAGAAAAAGAGGATAGCACATAAGTCTCAAGCTGAGTCTAGTACTAAAGAGATCATTACTGAATTCTTGAAAGAAGAAGCTCAAACCTCAAGCAAAAGTGCAGCCCATAGGATCAAAAAGAGGGGTAAGATAAACTTGAAAAAGATCGATGAGAATCCCCAACCAATCTTGAAGCCCCAAGCATCAATTAGAGTAGGAATCAAGCAAAAGGTGAAGGGTAAAGAAACTCCAAAGCCCTCTTCAAAATATAAAAACAAAGGCAATGAGAAGTCAAATAAGATCAACAAGGACATCCATATGATTATGATTCCTCAAACGCTGGTTGAAGACGGAATTGAGTACAAGGTAAAGTACAAAGGAACCTCAAAACCTTTTTCAAAGGTTAAAACATTCTTTCCCTCAGGTTTTAAGAGCAAAAGGGAATACTACTTAAAGAAGATGATGAGAAAGGTTCTGAGGATGCAAATTTCAGAAGATGGTAGTTTCAGCAAAGAATCTATTGGTGCTAACTCAGTTCCAACTTAGAAGGTAAGTTCGTCAAGCTTTTGACTTTAAATAAAGCGCTGAGTGGGAGGTAACCCACTAATTTGGTGTTTTAGATTAATAATAATTAATTTTGAGTCAGTTTAGCTTTGGAAGACTAACCTATTAATTTTTATTCGTGAGTTTATGAGTGTTTCAAGAAAAATAAGAAAAAGAAGAAACTGGTCGGAAGTTTAGATCGTTCGATCCGTCTATGGATCGATCGATTCATCAACATTCAGATTTAAACGATGAAACATATAGATCGATCCGTCTATGGATCGATCGATTCATTGATGATCACGTAAGTTCTTACATTTGAACTCACGTTTTTAATTTTTCAGGTTATTCATGTCTTTTTCCTTTACTTGGATTTATTTTCACACCGGGACGGTTTGATTTAAGTGTGGGGAAGGGTATATAGCTACTAACCATATTTTTAGTCTTTTTTGATGTTTCATAATTTCGGTGAAAATTTTCAAAATTTTTGTTTTGTTTTAGTTGAGTCTAGCCGAGTCGAAGGAACATTGATCAGAATCTGTGATGATTATTAGCCTAGTGAGAGTTTAGAATTAATTTCTATTTGATTACTGACTTAGATAAGCTAATGCATTTAGGTTTGGAACCTCGTTGCTTGATTGATATGCTTTTGAAAGTTCTAGTCTTTTGGATAGTTGATGATTTGATGGTAGCTCTAATTGGATATGGCTTAAAAATGATCTTAATTTCTCTCGCTTAAGGTGTTGGTTGTACTTTGAAAAGATAGGTACTTCGCTCTTCAGTTCTTTGTAAAACCGACATGTTCTTTCAGTATGATCCGAATCCTTTCTCTCCCTCCCTTCAGAAAAAGAAAAAAAAACGGTAAAAGGAAAAGGGCTGAAAGTGTGATTAGAAATCGGTAGTCAATCCCAAAAAATCTTTTGCTAAAAAAAGAACATTAAAAGCGCATAAATGCGAAAAAGCAGAAAAAAGAAAAAAAAAAAGAAAAGAAAGAAAAAAGAAGTGAGAAAGGGGGGAAAGGGTCCGGACCAGAAGTCAATTGATACTCGATTTGGTATTGGCGCTTTGATAGAAAAGGTACTGAAGCGACATTGATCGATACCCCCATAGGCATGAACGCACTTATTTGTATTTAATTGAATTTAGAGAGCTAGCTGATATGATTTGATAGTTTGATTGATTGAGATTTAGAGTAGGAAGTGTGTTGGTTAGATTATGTGGTGGTGAACAATTTATTTTGCAAAGGTTGTCTAGGATTAGTGTCTTTTAGTTTTTGATTTATGAACTTAAAGTTGTTGAGATTTTGGGAGTTCCTGTGTGGTCCGTTTCAAAACCTCCTCTCTAGATTTGGTCTTGCTTTACTTGAGGACAAGCAAAGATCTAAGTCTGAGGGAGTTGATATCACTCGATTTTGATGCTTTATTGTGGGTATTTATACTTTCTATTTGGCATCATTCGAGTGTTTTCCACGTGTTTTTGGTACATTTTCAGGATTTTAGGTGTTTAAGACGTTATGGAGCAAAAAAGGTGATTTTCAGAAGAATTCAGGTGCAAATGGGCCAAATTGAAGCAGAAGGATTGATCCTGGCAATTTCACTGATTGGATCGATCGATCCAAGCTTCTGGAGAATCTACAGAATTTTTGATTGATCGATCCCATCCTAGATCGAGCGATCTCGGAAGATAAAAGAACGACGGATCGATCGATCCCTACTTGGATCGATCGATCACTACACCCAAACCAACTTAGAAATTATCAAAAAGACGCATTCGCCCTCACGACTTATGGATATTTTTCCTTATTATAATAGGTTTTCCTTAATTTTTAGATCATTATAAATAGTTTTAGGAAAGCGATCAGACATACACACAATTACAATTAATTTGAGAGCTTTCCTCCGCCTGAACCGACTATCTCGCATGACATAGCCTTACCAGCACCTTCACCGCCTCTGTCCCTTCCTACACCAATTTTGCAACCTCTGCCATCTCCAGGTCTTCCACAAGACTCGGACACAACATTTTTTCTACAAGCTCCTCCAGAAACTTCTCACCAAGATCGATGCCTTCAACCTCACTCCACCACACCCGAAGCTCCCATTCATAAACGAGTATCTCAAAGAACAAGGAAACAAGTGAATCGTCTCAATCTCAATACCATGATATCAGACTCTCATGAATATGTTCCTACAAATGTTCACCAAGCGCTTAAACACTCCCATTGGCGCCAAGCTATGGCCGAGGAAATTAAAGCTCAACAGAATAATCAAACTTGGTCATTAGTCACTCCAACTAAGTCGATGAACATTGTTGGTTGTAAGTGGGTTTTTGTTATTAAACGGAAAGCTAATGGTGAGATTGACATGTATAAGGCTCGACTGGTTGCCAAAGGGTTAACTCAACGCCCCATCATTGACAATCATGAGACGTTCAGCCCGGTTGTTAAACCTGCTACTATTCGCTTAGTCTTGAGCACCGCGGTATCTCTAAATTGGTCTATTCGTCAATTAGATGTTAATCATGCTTTCTTGCAGGGAAAACTTCAAGATACTATCTACATGATGCAAACTCCAGGTTTCATCGATCGTGATCACCCATAAGCTATTTGTAAATTACACAAGGCAGTGTATGAATCCAATCAAGCTCTGCGAGCGTGGTATAATGAGCTAAAGAATTTTCTTCTCGCATATGGTTTCACTAACTCTTTAGTTGATTCAAGTCTTTTTATTTATTATGTTAATGGTTCTCGCATCAGGTGTATGTTGATGATATTGTTCTCACATAAAATCACCAGGAAAGCTTGAATCATTTTATTACAACTCTAAAAACTCGGTTCTCTATAAAAGACTTAGGATCTTTATCTTATTTCTTAGGTATCTCGGCTTCTTATTGTTCAACCGGTATTTTACTAACCCAAAGGAGATATATTGCAGATCTTTTGACACAATTCAACATGACTCAATGCAAACCAGTCTCAACTCCTATGGATGCTACTCAGACTCTCTCTCTTCATTTGGGTGACATACTAAAAGATCGGACACCATTCCGTAATCTCATTGGGAGTCTACAGTATCTCTCTCACTCGTCCTGATATTTCATTTGTGGTTAACAAACTCTCTCAATTTATGCACACTCCAACCGAAGAACATTGGCTTGCCATCAAACGAGTGCTTCGTTAGTCATCAGGTACGCAAAACCATGCCATATTCTTACAGAAAACTAACATTTCTTCTTTACATGCTCTTACAGATGCTGATTGGGCGGGAAACAAAGATGACTACACCTCCACCGGAGCTTATATCGTCTACTATGGATCACACCCGATCGTCTGGTCTTCGAAGAAAAAATCTGGTGTTGCTCCCTCATCCATGGAAGCTGAATACCGAGCCATTGTGGACACTGCTGCGGATGTTCGTTGGCTCACTAATCTTATGTACGAATTGGGGATGAAATCTGGAACTACACCGAGCATATAATGTGATAACATCGGCGCCACCTACCTAGATGCTAATCCGGTGTTTCACTCTCGCATGAAACATCTCGCATTGGATTATCACTTCGTCATAAATCACCTACAAACCGGTCAACTGCATGTTTCTCATGTCACCTCGGCGGATCAACTTGCGGATGCACTTACCAGACCTTTACCTCGGGCAAAACAAAAATATTTATCTGTCAAGATAGAACTCGCCAAAGAACGTCCATCTTGAGGGGGCATATTAGATATAATTATGTATATACTCTCTTTACATGTATAATATGTGTCTAACGACTATTGCCATATATACTCCTTAGATTGTATATATATTATGTAACATGTTAATAGATGAGAAAAATTAAATAATTAACAGTCTGCTCCTGATTGAGTATAACCTCGCCTTTCCCCGAACATTGTTTAGAGTTTCCGCTATAAGCCAGATCTTTGGTTCCCAAATAAAAGTTCTTGGTTTCAGTTGAGAGGTAAACTAGTTTATTATAGGAGGTGTCGCAATAAAGATATGTGTCTTTATGATTTCCTTTCTGTTGGGAGCATGAAGATTTGTTGGATCTCGTCTATCATTTATGGTTATATTAAATCGTTTTTATCCCGTTTGTTTTTATTATAGAACTTGTGTTTGCGTTTTTTATGTTTTCAAATTTACTTTTAATGTTTGTTTTTTATTTTATTTTGGGTTTTGTTTCTAGGAAATATGTTTTTTTTTTTGCCGGTTTTGTATTTATTGGTAATAGCTTGAGACTATTTATATAACTAATCTTTCACATGAAACAAATATTTTAAGTAATGTCATTATTCATACTATTCTATTTTATTATGTTTACAAGACATATTTTTTTATATACAAGAGTATTATACTTGATCTTTAACACTTGTCACTAGACTTAGATCAGAAAATATGTTGGAAGTTGTAACTTGATTTGTTGTACTAAGATCTGACTGCAATTATCTTTTTTTTTTCTTTTCTTTGCTTTGTTTTTTTCATGTTGCGAGTTCTGACACACAAACCATTGAAGTTGAGATCGAATGGGCTTGTTAGTGGGTTGCTTGCTTTTGTCGTGGTCATTGTTGTGCAAACTCGTGTCAACTTCTTTGAAGTCTTAACATGTATGGATATACTTTTATCCAAATATGTAACTGTCAGAGTTTAGCTACGCAATAATATAAATGGTGTCAAATCCATAGAGACTACAAATTATACGAACAATTTTATTCAAGAAAATGGCTAGGAAGATAAATAATTGTTTGTTTGCCTTTATCAATTGTAACTAAGAAAAAAATCAAACGACGTAAATTCATATATCAAAGACGCTATGCACTAGAAAATTTCATATGTTATCCATACCAACACCTCAGATTATTAAACATGATTTTATCACAAAAATAGTTCTCAACTTAAATAGTTTTATCACAAAAATAGGTCACGATAAGTGATTCTCAGGTTACGTTTAGTAGGCCAGAAAATTCAATGGACTCAACACCATCCTCATAATAGCCCAAAAAACTTGGTTGAAACTGAAGTGAGTATTGTTCATACCGAAGATTAAGAATTGGTGGTTATGCAATTAGAGAAGGAAAATTTGTCTACTCTTGGAGTTGTATCAAAAAGTAACTTAGCTATTGAAAATATTTCACATTCTTCATACATATCGCAGTCTGTTGCAATCAGTGTTATTGCTACTACACTAGCTATTGAAACTGATCTTTCAAAGGATCTCTCCACTTCACAAGTCACAACTGATCCAAGCAAAGATCTCTACACTCATACAAATTCATCTACTTTCCTTCTAAATATGGTAGTTTCAGATCATGAAGCCAATCTAATCACATTCTCACCTTTGGATCTTGAAACAAATAATCATTAACAAGAGGAATTTAGTGTTGGTTTGCCTATAGAGAATGAGGAGGAAGATGTGAAGTTTGATGTAACATATTATCACCCTTGGCTTATAGAGATACAACTCTCGAAGAAGATTCTCAAAGGAGTCGAGGAGGGAGACCACTAAAATCGACTCAAAAAATTCAAAAGATGCAATAGAAACTAGTTGGGGATCGAGGAAAACGTGGTCGTGGAGGTTGCAGTGGATGTGGCAAAACCAATTAAATCATTAAAGCACATCTCGATGCTTTCTTCTACGTATCATCTTTAGCTCTATCTTTTCTCTTAACTACTATCTGAATGTTACTTCATTTTGAACCTCTTCAACTATGATTCAAAAAGATCATACATTGGTATATTTTTACTTGCAATTCAATAGTAAAACATTTACAAAAACCTTAAATAATGATTCTAGACTAATATCTTCTCAGAGTATTAAATTCTATGCTTAAATCAATAAAGACTAACTTCCCTTTGAATTTAGATTATTAAAGCATGCATTATTCTTTATATTTGAGATGTTTATAAAATGCAATAACATATACTTCTGTAGGTTAAGAGGTTTCATTCATCTTTGTTATTTTAGGTTTCTATACCATATCTTTTTGTATTTATGAACTTATTATCATAAAATATGTGATCAATTTAATTTAAGCATTATGAATAAACCTAGACTAAAAATCTAATAATTTTAATCCTATACGGTAACTTTTACTGTTAAATCATGAATTTTTAAGATACCTTAAAATCTAACTATGGAACTTATCAAACATAACAAGATAAACATAGCTTTAAATTAATCAATATAGAAAACAATTGCATAAAATTGTATAACGAGAGTTCAAAAACATTCTCCTAAGTCAATACAAGGTTATGACCTCAATCTCCCCCAAGCTCTCAAAATCCAAAAGCAAAATAAAATGTAGAAAGAAAGAGGATAAAACCTACTCCCTCTGTTCTTATATATACAATGTTTTACAGAAATTTTTTTTGTTCCTAAATAGATAATTTTCTCACATTTCAATGCAGTTTTAATTGTAAATTACAAATTTCAAGACACACTAACTAAGAATATGTGAATTTATTACTCTCTCCATATTTTAAAGATTTTCTTTTTAGATTTTTCACACATGTTAAGAAACTTATGTTTTCCATAAAAATAACATTAAATATTTTAAATCAACCAAGAGAAAAAGTACTACAATTCTTATATTGGTCAGATAAGTCAAGATCATTAAATTTCAGCATTGAAAACTTAAAACGCCATTCTTTTTGAAACAAAAAATAAGAGCTAAAACGACAATATTTTAAGAACGGAGGGAGTAAAATATTATTGGTATAAAATCACAAAAATTGTTCATTTAAGAAAACAATGTATTTATGAGTACAAATAATTTTATTTTCTTGATATGTGTGAAAAGCTTAAAATATCATATATGTAGAAACAAAAGGAGTAATATTTAATAGTCTAGAAAAAGGAAAAATCTAAAATTGAAAAAATAAAAGGTCAAGGGAAAAAAGTGCAATAAAGCAACAATTCTAACAATCATCGAGCTTTGGATTGATCGATGATCTTCTTATGGGATCGATCAATCAATCTAAGTTGTACGATTTTTCAAGGGACTTTGAATTGATCGGTCTGAACTAGATCGATCGATCTAAATGCTTAGTAGTTGCCTAGCCTTATAGACCAATCAATGTAATCTTCGTAGGTTTCTTACTCTTCTAAATTGGTCGATCTAATGTGGATTGATTGAAATGTTCTTCTTGAAAAGTGAGATCGAATGGTGGATCAATCGTTTTGACATGTACGTCCACTCTAGTTACTTGGTCAATCAGTCCAATACTGGATCGAGCAATCCAAGACCAAACTTTTCCAAAGAGATATTTTTTTATGCAATATCGCTTTGTTTTCTCCAAATCATATCATACATCGGAGATTGCTGCAAGAGTACCAAAACACACAAAAAATCTTCAGATAAAATTTCAGATGAGGAAAAAACGTCTACTAAAAATACGTTAAAATCAAGATATATCAACTGAGAGACTCTATTTGTAATAGAGATTCTTTGTTAATAACCCCTCTCAAAGTTTGAACCAAAGTTAGCTAAATGCAACAAATGAAAATGACTTCATAAATATATTTGGTAATTTATGATAAACGGGTATATGTTTCACAAGAAGTGAGCCTAGTGCCCCCACACTCCCGTACAGAGTAATGATTTATGGTGTGATAAGCTAGATTAGTAGGTAGATAATTTGCAACATATACAAGGTGATGATCCATTACAAGGTCTAATCGATGGTATGGTTCTGATTGTTGTAGGTGGTGTTGAGAGTTTGTTTGAATATTCGGGAACCATCCACTATGTATTTTTTATGGTTTGAACCACACCAAAATTTTAAAATCTGATTTAAATATATTTATTGAATAATATTCCTTCTGTTCCATAATGTAGCTTTTTTTTTGTTTCAAAATATAAGAGGTTTTCACATTTTTAGACAAATTTAAAGCTATTAAATACTCCATAATCAATACTACTAAATAGTAACACTTTATTGATTGGTTGAAATATTTTTTAGTGTACAAATAACTTTTAAAAGATATATTTCTTATTTTACGCATTTTTACCTAAACAATCTTATATAAAAGAACATATGGAGTAGTAAATTTCAAATTGTATTAATAAACATATTTCAAATCCAAAAATCAATAAAATTGGATTTTAAAATAAAATTTTAAAGGGAGATTTGCCAAAATACCCCGAAAAATCAGATACTTTGTCCTAATGCACATTTCCTTATTTTTTCCAATTTTTTTTCTAAAATAACCTTTAATTCAAAGTAAAAAATATTTAAAAAACTATTTTTAATTTTTTAAAAAAGTGAAAAAATAATAAAAAGTTTTTATTGACTTATATGATTTGTTATAAAAATTTTTTTTGAAAAAACATAAATTTAAAAATTGTTTGAAAAAGTTGATCTACGGTTTGCAGAATGTATATTCTTAATTTTTCATTATTTCCACC
>OVBE01001063.1:0-40430 GCA_900406425.1 Iberis pinnata
TTACAAACAACACTGGTCAATCATTCATAATGAGGTCAAGTCTTTTTTACTACAGTTTTTCAATCATAATATCCTGGATAACTCCATTAACTCTACCTACCTATGTTTGCTACCAAAAACTGATAACCCTCAGACTCCTAAGGATTATCGGCCTATAAGTTTAACTAATGTAATATACAAACTGATTTCAAAGATTCTAGCTAATAGGCTCAAACCTTGGCTTAATACTATCATCTCCCCCAACCAAACTGCTTTCATTCCAGGCAGACAAANTATAATGTCCTTCTTGTCCATGAACTTTTGCATTCATTGTCAACTAGAAATAGAGCTACTCTTTATATGGCAGTCAAGTTAGACATTACAAAAGCCTTTGACAAAGTTAATTGGTCTTTTGTAGAGTTTATAATGACCAAGCTTGGTTTTGACGCAAAATGGTGTGCATGGATCATGAAATGCATCTCAACCACTCAGCTCTCCATCCTTATCAATGGCAGACCAGTAGGCCGCATCTATCCATCGCAGGGAATCCGACAAGGTGATCCTATCTCGCCTTACATCTATCTTTTAGTTACAGAAGGGCTTTCTTATCTGCTTCAAACCAAAGAGTCCAACAAACTTATTCATGGCTTCAGAGCTAGTTACAATGGTCCTGCCATTTCGCATGTATTGTTTGCGGATGACTCAGTTCTTTTTGTCAAGCAAATACAGCAGAATGTTCCCAACTTCTACATACATTGAAGACCTATGCTATATTCTCTGGACAAGAGGTCAATTTTCAGAAGTCCAGTATTCTGTTTAGTAAGACTTGCTCTGATACTCAACGTCAACTAATCCAAGAATCCACAGGAATACAGAGATTAAGGGGTTTTGGACGTTATCTTGGTTTACCAGAGATGATTGGGCGTAATCGTTATGATTATTTCTCATATCTTTTACAAAGGGTCAAGCAGAAACTGGAAAATTGGTCTTCAAAGGTGCTAAACAATGCTGGCAAAGAAACAATGCTCAAGTCAGTCATTACAGCCCTCCCTTCATATACCATGAGTTGCTTCCTTCTACCTTCTCGACTGCTCAACCAACTTACAAGTCTGATGCGGTGGCAGAAGAACTTACAACAACAGAAGATAAACTGGGTGGCTTGGTCAAAGATAACAAAGTCTAAACAGCAAGGGGGTATTGGATTTAGGGACATGTGCATGTTCAATAAAGCTCTTGTAGCCAAACAGGGATGGAGGTTACTCACCAACCCAACATCCCTTCTTGCTCAGGTGCTTAAAGCTAAGTACTTCTCCAAGATACCGTTCCAGGATGCTAAAATGCCCTCCAAGCCAAGCTATGCTTGGAGAAGTATTGTTTCCAGTCTCCCCCTTTTGAAGCATGGTCTCTATTGGGTTGTTGGCAATGGTAAACAGATACGGATATGGAAGGACAACTGGTTACTGAGAGATACATATGGCCCTGCTCAATTGCCCCTAGGATACAATGGAGATGAAACACTTACAGTCAACCATCTTTTGGATTCTCCATCAAACACATGGTGCACTTACACACTTTCCCAAACCATATCACAAGAAGATATTCCCCTGGTCACTGCTATAAGGCCATCTCAATTTGATAATCCAGACTTACCTATGTGGAGGTTCTCAGCATCAGGACAATATTCAGTCAGATCAGCATATCATGCTGCCATGGATATCCATGATCCAACCCCTATGCTTTCTAGATCACAAACATTGTCTCAGCTTGTATGGAAGCTCAAGATCCAGCCTAAGTTACATCACTTCTTATGGAGACTAATTCATCATGGGTTACCAACTTTGGTGGAATTAACCAGAAAACGTCTTTGTATAGAAACTACATGTGTCCTCTGTGGTGATGAGGAGGAGTCCCTCTCTCATCTCTTTTTTAACTGTCGGGTTTCTCGGGAAATATGGCAGTTGGCCCCTATTAGGGGTTTCTCAACAGGGAATTTCACTGAAAACTTCCTTGATAATATTGAATATGTGTTGTTGTTAACTCTTTCCTCTACTTCTGCAGCTCAGGATCAAGACTCTTCTGTACAGATCATCCCATTTCTTCTGTGGAGAATTTGGAAGTTTCGAAATAGTATCATCTTTGATACACAGAAGGATGGCATTCCGGATGTGATCAATAAGGCTATACTGGAGGCAGAAGCTTTTGCCAACGCACATAGTCATCCTGTGCAGCACCAAGTTTCTTATGGAAGACATTCTCAGCCAAAAAGACAAGGAGATCCACACCTTAGTCTATATGTTGATGCTTCTTGGGTTTCTCCCTCAGCAGTAATTGGAGTTGGTTAGATCCTTGTGAAGAATAACACGCTTCTTCTACAAGGATCTTCTTCTTTATTACCCACTCCAACACCCTTTGAAGCAGAGGCAATGGCTCTCAAAGAAGGTCTACTCCAGACAAACAGATTAGGTTATTCAAGGCTTGTTGTCTACTCCGATTGTCAACCTTTGATTCAAGCTCTAACTAAGGAGGCACAATGCTTTTCGGCCATCACTACAACTCGGACAAAAGCTTCAGCAATGTTATTGAAAGATATTAGTTCTTTAAGTTGTATGGTCAATGTTTTGTCTTTTGTTAAACTTCCACGAGAAGAAAATACTATTGCCGATCACTTAGCCTNAAAACCGATTAGGTTATTCAAGGCTTGTTGTCTACTCCGATTGTCAACCTTTGATTCAAGCTCTAACTAAGGAGGCACAATGCTTTTCGGCCATCACTACAACTCGGACAAAAGCTTCAGCAATGTTATTGAAAGATATTAGTTCTTTAAGTTGTATGGTCAATGTTTTGTCTTTTGTTAAACTTCCACGAGAAGAAAATACTATTGCCGATCACTTAGCCTCTAAGGAAAGACAAGCAAACTCTTCTACTTGTATTAAGATTCTATCTTAATTAATATTAATATTTCCGACAAAAAAAAAAATTAGAAGCCAAAGTTGTTGTCTCGTTGGATTACCATGAAAACCGACCACGACCGTAATTACTCAACCATAAAAAGTAAAAAGTGTAACATCGTGTAAAACCAGTTTAAGAAAAACGATTAAAATATCTTTTCGAAATGATTTAAAACCGAAAGAAAACCAGATGCAGAGTCGAGAAAAAGTTTTCTTTCCTTAATTCTTTAAATCGCCCGTAGTGTCACGGGTTAGTGCGATGTAAGAATCCCAGGATACAACCGCAAGGAGACCGATTCGAATGCACTCGAAATCGGAATCTAACGAACCAGAAACTGACGATATAATCTCGGAATTACACTTACTGAGAGAGAATAAAATATCTAAACGTGTGAGAGAATTTTTCGTCGTGGAAGTCATCATGAACGAATGAGAGGAGGCTGATTATATGGGAAAGCGACTTGAAGCGCAAGCCAGAAGCTGTTGATGTGAATCATGGAGAAAAATCTGGGCAGTTATTACTCGTTCAATCGCACGAGTGCGAGATAGATATTTATCGTACCAAAAACAATTTTGGTTTAGATCAATTTCGGAATTGGTTTTATTAAACCAAATATAAATTGATTTTTTTGGCCAAAAATTTCATAAAAATTGGCATGGGACACTCCCAAAGACCCAACAACCCGCGCCAAGCCGGTCGGCGGCGGCGCGCGCGTGGGTGGTCCATTTCTCTCCAATACATCATAGTGTACTCAATGCAATCGAATATAAGCATGCAATCTTCCATATATATACTAGTGAGAAAATGTTTTACTAAGCAATGTGGGATAAAACACTTGTCGAATTTAGTCAACACTAAGTCAACATTGTTGTGTTTATGCATTTCTAAGTTGCTCTCTTTACACCTGCATTTCTCATTCAAATCTTACTCAAATTTGACAAGTTAATATTCCATTTTATAGTGCTCGTTGCAAGGATTACGATGCACTCATAATCCGGTCATTCCGATGAACGTCTTCACCGGAAAACTCGCCAGAATATTGGACAATATTACTTAGTTCAAATTTAGTTCCAACAAAAAATTACTTTAAATAATCAATATTAATTATATTTAAAGATATAGTTTATTACGCCCTCCGTTTCATTTTATTTGGTGTTTCGAAGAATAAATTTTATTTCAAGCTCAATGTTGTTTTCATTTTTCAATGTAAAATTTACTATATTTTTATGTTTTATGACCATATGTATTCTGCAAAATAATTATTATTGGTTAATTTGTTTTGAAATACGGTTTTTATCTCAAAATACTTAATATTAAATGATTTATATGTAGTTTATTAACCTTCATTATTATAAACATTTTTTACTACTCCTATAATATATTTGTATTTTAAGGTTTCTACACATATATTAGAAAGTTATTAAATTTTAACTTTTTAAGATAAAAACGGTATTCCAAAATAAACCAACCAATAATAAATCATTGTATAGAATATAAAATATCACAAAACATAAAGTACAATAAATTTTATATATAGTGCGAATTACAATTATTTTGAAGCAAAATAATTTTTCCTAAAACTACCATCATTGTTAAAAGAGTGAGTATGTGGGATGTTGTATTGAAACTACATTAATTTGCACCTTTCACAATATTCACTAACTATTAAATCAGGATGAGTTCAGTTTACCAACAATTTTCAGTAAAACTTAAAAATATTGAAAAACAAAAAGGTAAAAAATATCAGTTGAAAGTATATAATGCAATAAAATTATATTTTCCTTCCTTGAGTATCTTTGTTGTATGTAAAATATATTAATGCAATAAAATTAGATATAATACTTACTGCTAAAGACATTTTTTTTACTTCAAAATACAAGAATTGTTTTCTACTAAAAGTCTTTGTCTTTCTGTTTTTATATTTATGAGCTATCTTTATATCTGATTAACTCAAATCTCTACTTCATGAGATTTTTCAACAGGATTAGATACTGCAGGTCCTTCCCAAAGCTCTGCAAGATCCTTTCTCAGCCATGAAATGAAGATCACTGGTCCTAAAGTTGATGGTACCTATATATCGAAAAAAACCGTCTAAAACATCAATCATAATCTCACTAGAACTACTTTAACTTATGACACAAAACAATTGATTTGGAAGTAGAATAAGTTGTATTAAAACAAACAAGTACCAGATAAAGTAGAGCTGGCTGAGGTGAACGGGTCAATACACCTGCGGCTAGAGCCGCTACTAAGCCAATAGCATACCCGGGAAGCGCATACCATATGTATTTGTGTCCTTTGGAAGATTTCAGATCAAAAAGATTCACCACATCTCTAGTTTTTCTATGGTCAAACCAAAGAACCAAAGCTAATAGCATCGCAGGAATCGCCTGGGAACAACAAAACAGTTAAAAAAACTGACGAAACCGAAGTTTAAGATAAAAGGGTTTAGTCTCTGTACCATGTCACCAAGACCAAGCATCATGAAATCCGAGGCAGTCACACCAGGCACCACACCGCCTAATAGGTTCCTTGGAAACACTATTTTCACTGGAAGTTCAAGTTTCCTTGTGATCAATTGAAGACCGGGAAGATTCAAACTGTTAGCTACTGTATGAACTGGATTTGATGCTTGTTGAGTTGCAACAGTCACCATAACATTAGCACCAAATAATCTCTCAGAGAAGAAAACCCAAAAGATATCATATACAAAGAGACACACAAGGAGCATTGCACATATTTTGATATTAGGAAGACGAACATGACTAACAAAGGCGATACAAATCGAGATCCCAAGTAAATTGTTCAATATCCAATGTCCAGAGATAAGCCATGCCACAACTGTCATAACACAACCCACAAGTAACAAACCTTGGATTCTTGTAAACGATTTCGAGCAGCAACGTGAGACATAAGGATCAGACAAACCAAGCTGCGACTTTACATAAACCGCATATGGTGATAACCAAAAGAAGAGTGATGAAACAGAGGCGGTGGCTGTGAATGCGGTAAGGAGCTGAGAAACTGAAGAGAACATATAGAACATTAGAAGCAAACTACAAGAACTCATTACTGGAATCATTAAGGCTTGAGAGGTATCTAGAGTTATAGATGCTTCGGAAAAGTCACGGTTTCGGTCCATTTCTTTTCCATAGTTAAGTGAACGAAAAGCAGATGCAAATGTCACTGTGACTGCTGTTACAATAAGAGTAGCTGGTGCAGGTTCTAGTAGATGCAACAGAGTCCATAGAGTCTCCATGATTAGAATTAAGAGTTCCTTCAAACTACAAGCACATTACAAGTTGCAATAACTTCACAAACAGATGTGACTCTGCAAAAGATACAAATCAAATCAAATCAATTCGAGACAAATTCATACCTCAAGTTTAAAACTTGAGTTTTTTAAAGATTCATGAAATCTCGAATTCATCATTAGTAAACCCAGAAATCAAAATTAAAGTAACAATCTTTTTCAATGAGTCAACACATTTGAGACCTAGTAATTAGATACATTATAAAAAAAAACTAAATCTTTCTTGATGAGAAAATCAAGCAATACCCTCAATTCAATCGAATCAAATGCAGAGAAGCTAAAACAAAAGACGGCGAAATTAGATCGAGAAAGTGAGAAGTGGAGATTTTTTTACCTGAGAAGAGAAAGACCTAAAGCGAAGAGAGAGTGATTTCAATGGAGAGAATTGGGATCTAGGTTTATTATTTACGTAAAATCTATAGAGTTTTAATTAAATATTAATTACGTATCTTTATGATTTCAGTTAGTAAAAGATAACGTATTATGTTGAATAATAAAGAGCAATAAACATGTGTACAGAGTTGAAAAAAAAATTAATAGTATAGATGGTTAATTATTATTTTTTTTTTTTTTTTTTATGATTACCAAAAAAAAAAAAATTATTATTTTTTTATAGTGTAACAAAATGAAAACGTTAGCAATTTTTTCTTTCTTTCTGATCTAGACATTGAAAATCCAAATAAATGCCAAGTGGTTATTGAAAATCCAAAAAAAAAAAATATTTGGGTATTTTTTGGAATTTTCTGACCTAAACCACATATTCTGACCCTACTTTTCTTTTGAATGTTCATGAAGTTGATCTTTGGATATTTAGTGAAATTAAGAAAAATGATATTAATTGAGTAATATTGACTGTTTAAAATTTATTTTTATATAATTTTTTTATTTAAATTTATGAGTGGGCATTCGGATACATGATCGGGTTTGCATCCAGTATCTTGGATTAGAAGTTTAGAACTCGTTCGGATATTTTATAGTTTCGGGTCGGATTCAGGTATTTTAGCTTCAGGTTTGGGTATCCGAACTTTTTTATACAAAAAAATCATACCAAACTAACATAAAATTATTGTAATTTGAATCGAATTAAATTTTTAATTAGTGTTAAAGCGGTTTAGTTATTAGCTTATATGCAAAATTTCCCTTTTTCTTTTTTATATTTGAATTTATTTATTCATTAAAATTTAAACTATTATACAAGATATACATTACATTTTCTTATACAAATTCAATGATTTAGTGTATAAATAAAGATATAAATTTTCAAAAACTCATTGCTCTAATAAAATAGAAAACTTAATATGTAAAATAATTTCTTCATAAATATATATATATATATAATAACAAAGTTATATATAACTACATATTTTATAAAATAGTCAATAATTCGGATATTCATTTAAATTTTTTTGGGTTTCGGATAATACTTGTTCAAATTTGGGTATCTAGATTTTTAGAAAACAATACTCATTCAGTATTTTATACTTTTTTTTTTTTTGGCAACTATTATCTTTATAAAAGAGAAAGAGAGACACCAACTGTCATTAACCAACAACATCTGCAGGGCAAAGCAGAGCTTCAAAAAGAGCCAAAAAACAGAGACAAAAAGGAGAAAACAGAGAGAAGATCTAAGAAGGATGAAGAGAGGAAGAGCTTTCAGATCGGAAAAGGTGGATGAGCCACGAAGGAGCACCTTGAGCTACATAGGATTGAAGGCGTCCTTGTGAAGTCACGCTATCCGAAATTAAAGCAGCACCTCTATTCGCAGGATGGTCCACAACATTTAACCTCCAATAAGAAAGACCTTGAAGGCACAGCATGATCTCTTGAGCTTGAAACAGATAAGCTGGCCAGCAACTTGGATTAAGAATCGCACCAAAGTAGTCCTTAGCCTCACATTCGAAAATGATGTGGTTGAACCGAAGATCAATCATGTCTTGGATTGCCCATCTAATAACAGAGAGCTTGCAGTCATCCTTTGAAGCCAATCGTTGGAAGGGTCTTCTACTGTGAAGTAGAACCTCGCCACTGAAGTTTCTAATCACCCATGCTCCTCCACCAATGGCTTTAAACTTGTTCCATGACCACGCAATGTTGCACTTTATCCATGGGTCAGGGGGTCTTTCCCATTTTTGATTGCGGCTTGGTTGAGGAGCCTGCGTTTCCCATTCAGAAGCTACGGATTGAGCTTTTGACCAATCTTCTGCTTCTTTCACAGCTTTGTTCACAACATCTAGAGGAGAGAATTTATGATTCTCAAAGAGGATATAATTTCTATTCTTCCATATAAACCACAATAGCCAGGGAAAAACCTTAAAATTTGATGTTTCAGGCCCTTTTGAGGATAATGCTTGGAAAAGGATATCAAGGTTACAGTGAATCGATGTGGGTTCAAAGCCAAACTGAGGGTGAGGGATGCGAGATAAGGCCCAAACTTGTCTAGCAAAGGGGCATGTAAATAGCATGTGGTTTATTGATTCCATCGACATACCACAGGTTTGGCATTCTGCATCAATTTTCACACCTCTTTTCTGGATGAGAGCTGCTACAGGTAATGCGTGAGAGAGTGCTTTCCATATGAAGACCTTTATCTTTGTTGGACAGTTAAGTGTCCAAACTCTGGAGATGAGATCATTGGTTGATGGTAATTGAAGAGCATATCCAAAGTCATCTTCCAAGTTGAGCCTGGATGCCAACCAGTAACCCGATTTGACGGTATAGGCACCACTTCTGTTGTGTTTCCAGCACCAAGAGTCCTCTCTAGAGATGACTGGTTTTTGGGAGGAAATGATGTCGATATCCAATTGAACAAAGTGATGATGGAGAGAGGGCAAATCCCAATTCCTAGTGGAGGGATTAATCAAGTCAGCAACTTTAAGGTTCAAGTTAACAGAGAAATTCTTGAGGAGAGGCAGCCTTAAGAACTTGTCGTCAATCCAAGCGTGCTCCCACACATTAATAGACCTTCCATTGCCTATTTGTCGTTTCAGACCTTTGGTGAGAAGGTCTCTTCCAAAACAGATGCTCCTCCAGGCGAAGGAAGGACCAGAGCCAATCTTAGCATTCAAATACTCTGTATTTGGGAAATAGATGCTCTTCAAAAAACGCACCATTAAGGCATCAGGGTGGTTGATTATTCTCCAGCTCTGTTTTGCTAGAAGGGCTTGATTAAAGCTTCTAATATCCTTAAAGCCCAAACCGCCAGCCTCTTTTGGAAGACATAACTTTGTCCATTTGACCCATTATTTTAGCAATTATCTTGTATAAAACGGAGCAGAGACTTATTGGTCTCAAGTCTGCCATCGTGATAGGATCAGGCTTCTTTGGAATAAGGCATATGTGAGTTAGGTTCCATTCTGTTGGCATGATAGAAGATCGAAAAAAGCCTTTAATCTCCTTTGTGATTTGTTGCCCCACTGTAGACCAATACTTCTGGAAAAATTGGGCCGTGAAGCCATCTGGACCCGGAGCACTTCGGGGGTTAATGGAAAAAACAGCCCAACGAACTTCTTCATCAGAGATATCTCTAACCAAATCATCATTCATGGTAGGGGTTACCTTGGTTTGAAACTGATCAAGGATATCAGACGGTTGATTTGGGCCTGTAGTCGAGAATAGCCCAGTAAAATAGGAGACAACAATAGATCCAATTGAGGCTTCATTTTGTTGAATATTCCCATTTGAATCTTTGAGTTTCAGAATCTTCTTCTTTGCCCTATTGATTTTGACCGTGGCATGGAAAAACTTAGAATTGCAGTCGCCATCCTTTAGCCATTTTTCCCTACTTCTCTCCCTCCAAAAAAGTTCTTCTTGTCTATTAGCTATACATACTTCATACCTGAGCTGTCTTAGCTTTTGAGAACATGGATAGTCTTTAGAATGTTCAAATTCTAGTTGCCTATGTAAATCTTGTAGTTTCACCCCAGAATTCAGCTTCATTTTCTTGCCCCATTTGCTAAGTGATTTCCTTGTGAGCCTTAATTTATCAGACACCGAGATATATGAGGGATACCTATTTGTAATCCAGAGTCTGTTAATTGATGAAGACACTTCATTGTAGCAAAGGATTCTGCTATCGAGCTTAAAGGAACCTCTGTATAAATCTTGATTAGCAACAAGTTTGATCAGAATTGGTCTGTGGTCAGATCCCCTTAGCTCTAGGAATGCTTGATTGCTAGCTGGAAAGGTATGAAACCAATTGGAGTTACCAAAGCATCTATCAAGCTTGGATTGTATCCATAAATCACCTCTTTTGCCTTTCCACGAGAATGAGTTCCCAGTGCTAGATAATTCAGATAGATGGCACGATTTAATCATAGAGTTGAAGGCTTCAAAGGATTTGAATGATCTAGCAGGACCTCCGATTTTTTCCGAGTTATCTCTAATCTCGTTAAAGTCTCCAACCACACACCAAGGCTCCTGTCTTTGTCTGCTCAGTCTAACTAATCTTTCCCAGACCGCATCTTTGAACTTATAATGAGGGCTACCATACACAACAGATAATTGAAAATGCTTATTCTGCCAAAGAACAGAAGCATCTATTACATTCTTATCAAAAAACTGAATATTTACATTGACTTCGGCTTTCCAAAATATTGCTAAGCCTCCACATTTACCAACCGGATTAACCGTAAAAACTTGATTGTAGCCCAGCCAAACTTGCAGGTCCACTAAAACGTCACGCTTGTTCATCGTTTCCAACAGTATCATAATCTCAGGGAAGAACTTCTGACGAACTTCCTTGAGTCTTGGAATTGTCAGGTCAAGGTAGCCTCCTAGTCCCTGACAATTCCAACAAAATATACTCATTGCAGATGGGACAGCCTCTCATCTGAGGCTGTCTCTGGAATGTTGCTGGAATTAAGTCTTTTCGATTTGCTGGAGAGGCTTGTTTCTGCTTTTCGCTTTCCATCAGCTTTGTACTTGGGTTCCTGATCCTTTTGTTGACATTCCATCTTCAAAGAAGGATCAGCGAATCCACCTCTTCTAAACTTTTTATAAGGCCTTCGTCTTGGTTTACCTGATTGAGGCATGGTCCCGGATGGTCCAGGGAAAGAAAGCCTAGACCATATATCCGTTGGACTGTCCCCTTGATCTGGAGTAGAGATGATTGCATTGCTTTTCTGAGAAAAATTGTCCGAGGAATCATACTCATTTGGCAATGAGATTTGTCCAGATTTGAAGGCATCAGCAAGGAGTTTATTTGGCCCTTGAATAGCAGAGTCAGATTGAGTATGAGAGACAGCACTTTCAAAGTTGAAAACAATCCCCTTCCCTTTATTAATCTCTTTGGTTACCAAAGGTTGAGGTTCAAGTCTCAAGATTCTTTTTTGGCTCATTGTGTCATTTTCCAAGTCCAGCATTGAGGCTTTAACTCTTTCTTCCCTTATGATTCTCTCCGGTCCATTAGCCGAAAGTAAATAAGTCCTCATTTCTGCAAGCACTTCAGGGACAATCCGAGGTCTTCCTGTCTCTGGATTAACACCAATCTGAGATGGTTTCAGCAACCTAAAAAGGGGATCATCTTTTTGTAGAGGGCTAGATTCTGATGATTTTGTTTGTTCTGCTTTGGATTCTGAATTTGACCTATGTTGAGAGTTTGTTTGAGCAGCTTCTTGGTGGGCTTTGAGGAATGGACAATCACTTCTATCGTGAGTGAGCCTTTGACAAGCATAACATCTCTTTTGTATTTTTTCATAGTCATAAAGAACTGAGATAATTTCTCCTGAGCGTAAGCGAAGTTTTTTAGATCTTCGCAAAGGGTTGGCAATGTTGAATCTGACCTTGACACGAATAAAATCATTAATCTGTGCCTTCTCTGGATCAAAGGCCACTTCCACCACTTGACCTGCAAACTCTCCAAGTTCCGTGAGCGCTTCAGTAGTGTAATTATCAACAGGGATGTTCCTCATTTGAACCCAAATTTCCAATACTTTCAGGTAATCAGGAGGGGGTTGAGGACACCATTTTTCCAAAATGACCGACCACTGATTATAAGTATGAACCCCTTTCTGAAGAACCATTTCTAAGTCATGATGGTATTTGAAGATAAACTGAAATCTTGATTGAGATAAAGCAACCCCTCTGACCCTTTCATAGAGTTGCCATTTTCTTGGCATATCCTTGAGAAAGCTTGACATTTTTTGAGCAGGAGGGTTAAGGAGAGTACCAATGACACTCATTTCATTTCGTTCACAGGAGCTGTATTCCGGTCGAGATGGGAAAGCATAGGGCTCGTCTTCTTCTTCCAGTGTTAGAGCCGCAAGGTTATTTCCAAGATTAGAAGCCATTAATCGAAGAAGGGATCACCGAAAGATTAGAGATAATCTGATTTTAGGTTAGGAAGAACAGGAAACCAAGCAAGGGAAAGTGAAGATTCTCGAAGATTACTGTTGAAGATGCCACCAAATTGGATAATAGCCACACAATTCCAGAAGCTCTAAGAGAAAGATTAAATGAAACCCTCTTTCTCACTCAGAGAGACTTAAGCCCAAAAAAGGGAAACGGTATCTCCAGTATTTTATACTTACAATTTGGTTTTGATTAAGATATATTTGTCAGGCTCATATTTGGCTTTCGGATTTTAGGTCTTTTACCATCCCTATTTAAATTCGACTTTAGGTAGTTATAAAATTGTCATTTATCTGAAAATATTAGTTAGATAAATGAACAATTTAATTCAAATAATGAAAGCATTTGATTCTCTAAAAAATGTAGTAAAAATATAAAAAAAAAAGTAAATAAATCAAAGCATCAACTGGCTGTAGCCGGTAACGATTTGTTTTGCAGATCCTGCTACAACTCCATTTTTACTGGCTGCAGCCGGTTATCTCCACTTTGTCTAAAGACAATAGCAACACAACAGGCTTTCTAATAAACCCTAATTTTCAAATTTTGAATTTACGCTCTTCTTCTTCTTCTTCTACAGTTTCTCACTCTCATTTGAATCTCTCATTACCGTTAATTCCCGATTTTCTCTACCTTTGAAGATGGGAGCAGCTCATAGTCATGAAGATCTAGAGATTTGCGAATCCGATGAGGAAGAATATGAAGAATACGAGGAAGAGGAAGAGAAATTCGAGGATTCAAGGGACGATACATTAGAAACATCTTCCTCCGGTGGTCGTCGCCGAGTTAAACCTCCGTCATCACTAGATGACGTGGAGGCAAAGCTCAGAGACTTAAAGCTAAAATACTCAATAACCGAAGCTCCGTTTACTCAAAACTCCGCTCGGCTTTTCCGTTACATCAATGGAAACACTCCTAAAGCTAAATGGATTACAGCTGAGAAACTCACAACTTATTGCTTCGTTAAAACCTCAAAAGGAGATGAAGATGAAGAAGACGACGATGTTAATGGAGATGTGGAAAACGAATGGTGGATTTTGAAAGTAGGCAGCAAAATCCGTGAAAAAGTTTCAGATGAAATGCAATTGAAAGCTTATAAAGATCAACACCGTGTTGATTTCGTTTCTAAAGCTGTTTGGGCATTGAAATTCGTTAATAGTGAAGATTTTTCATCTTTTGTAAACAGCTATAACAATTGCTTGTTTGAGAACAATCATGGAGTTGAATTGAATGAAGCAAGTAAGGTTAAAATCTATGGGAAAGATTTCATTGGTTGGGCTAATCCAGAAGCTGCTGATGATTCAATGTGGGAAGATGCTGATGATATTTTGCTTAAAAGTCCACAATCTGCAACTCCAATAAGAGATACACAAGATTTGACTGAAGCATTTGAAGAAGCTACTAGTGAAGGTATACATAGCTTAGCTTTAGGTGCTTTAGATAATAGCTTTCTTGTTGGAGATTCTGGTATTCAAGTTTTCAAGAACATGAGACAAGGGATTCAAGGGAAAGGTGTTTGTGTTAACTTTGAAGCTGGTTATAGTAGGGCTCATTCAACACCAAAGAAAGCTCTTCTCATGAAAGCTGAGACTAACATGTTGCTCATGAGTCCTATGAGTCAAATCCCTAATTCAAGAGGAATCCATCAGCTTGATATTGAAACAGGGAAAGTTATTTCAGAGTGGAAGTTTGAGAAAGATGGAGTTGATATCTCTATGAGTGACATTACTAATGATGGTAAAAGTGCTCAATTGGATCCATCTGCATCCACATTTCTTGGTTTGGATAACAATAGGCTTTGCAGATGGGATATGCGTGATCGATATGGTTTAGTTCAAGATCTTGCAACTGCGAATACACCGGTTTTGAATTGGGCACAAGGACATCAGTTTTCTAGAGGGACTAACTTTCAGTGCTTTGCAACTACTGGAGATGGCTCAATTGTTGTTGGCTCTCTTGATGGGAAGATTAGACTTTACTCTAGTAACACTATGAGACAAGCAAAGACTGCTTTCCCTGGACTTGGTGCTCCTGTTACTCATGTAGATGCTACTTTTGATGGGAAATGGATTGTTGGTACTACTGATACTTACTTGATTGTTATTTGTACACTTTTCACTGACAAGAGTGGCAAAACAAAGACTGGCTTTGAAGGTCGTATGGGGAATAGAATTGCTGCACCAAGGTTGCTAAAACTAAGACCTCTTGATGCCCATTTAGCTGGTTCTAACAACAAGTTCCGTAATGCTCAATTTTCTTGGGTAAGCAAAACTCTAGTTAGTGCGTATATTAGTGCCTCTAAAGTAGCATTCTTGCTCTATATAAAGCTGCATCAATCTTCTCATTTTTGGTTCATTGCATATAAAATTTGAAGTCTAAGATCCTGCATCAATGTTCCTTGTGGTGAATCTTGATGTTATAGGTCACAGAGGATGGGAAACAGGAGCGTCATGTGGTAGCAACTGTTGGAAAGTTCAGTGTGATATGGAACTTTCAGCAAGTAAAGAATGGAGCTCATGAATGTTACAATGACCAAGAAGGGCTAAAGAAATGCTACTGCTACAAGATAGTTCTTCGAAATGAATCGATTGTCGACAGTCGTTTCATGAATGACAACTTTGCAATCTCTGGTTCACCTGAAGCTCCTTTGGTTATTGCAACTCCTATGAAAGTTAGCTCTTTCAGCTTATCGAGCAAGCGATAGAAAACAAGCAAGTGATGGACCCGACCACAAGTTAAATCACAATTTGAATTCTAAGCTATTTGTAAACCATGTGAGATTCTAATGTTAGATTGTCTTGTTGTAGACATTTTGCTTTTGCTTATTGTTTTCAATTGGACAAAAGCTGTTTTATGGAATATGAAGCATGAAGAAAGATTATCGAATTCACCTGGCTTAAACAGGACTGTTCTTGGCAAAGAAATTGACATCAAAATGTGCTCCATTTTTGCATTTGCACCACAAATTCATATTCTTTGATTCATTAACCAACTCGTATCATAGAAACAAGTTGTAACCATGTGAAATTTCAAGACTCTGAAGCTGTTATAACACCTGAAACCCATGGAACAACTGATGCGCTTTCGGGTGGTTGTTTCGGCTTGGTCTCTGCCTGCAATATACACCATAGTGCTGTATTTTTCGGCTTGGTCTTTGATTTCTCCACATGAGTGTATTTGTTTTCTGTATCTTTGTCCATCTATTGTATTGATTTGAGATTCACATTCGTAATATCTGCATTCATATTATTCATACTCTTTAGCTACAATGTGTCATGTGGCCAGATGCGATAAGATCTTGGCGTAGGCTAGACTCAGTCGTTCTCAACCATCATCCAAGGCAATATAGGCCCCTGTACAAACCGCAAAAAAAAACAGTAAGCTCCTTTTGATAGATGAATCACTGATTGTTAGATTTCTATTACCTTCCCTTCTCGTAAGACCTTGGGATATGGTCCGGTCATATCAACAATGGTGGATGGTTCAGCCACACGAACACCTCCATCGACCACAAAATCTAGCCCCTGTCAAAGAAATCAAACCAGAGAATAGAGCAACAAAAGGGCATGAGTTAAGACTTCAAGTGAGAGAGGTTTCTATACCTCTGGTCTATATATGTCACCAATTGTGGTTGGGTCAATCATCCATTCATTTTCTTTTGGCCCTTTCACACTGTCATCAGACATTAGCACTACACCAGAGAGTAACAATGGGAATAAGAATAAAAATTAACCTGGTGCAGATCAGCGGGGCATCCATCGCTTGTAGAATAGCTTGGCAGACAGCATCATCAGATATCCGGACACCGACATTCTTTCTAGATGCATATTTCACATTTGTTGTGCCATACCCTACACACTGTTTTGGTAATTCTTTGCTTGCAGTCAAGATGAAGGTGTACTGTTCACATTTATCTCTAATAATCACTAACTTCCATGGGACACAGAATTGAAACTAGGAAATGCATAAGAACCATGACAGTTACAGAGTATCTTACAGGTCCAGGCAAGCATTGCTTGATAGCTCGAAAGACGTTTGCATAACCATGACCATCCCCGCGAGGAAACCCCATCGTATATGTGTCTATGTCTCGTAAGGAACGGCATAAGATGCTAAGTGGCTGCATAAGTTTCGTTAAGATGATAAGAGATAGCCATGAGAAATAATAACCAAACGTCCGGAAGTTGAGAAATATTGGAAAGTAGGGGTGGGCATTTGAACCGAACCAACCTGAATTTAGTTCAGTTCGGTTTATTCGGTTCAATTTGGCATTATTTTTATATTAGTTCGGTCCCGTTCGGCAACAAATTTTTTTTTACTAAATTAACCGAACCGTATTTGCTAAAATTAATTAAACAAACCGAAAAAACCGAAAATTTGACTGAAATAAAGAATTTCGAACCGAAAAACCGAACTTCAAAAATGAAAAACCGAACAAACCAAATGCCAAACCAAACCAAACTTTTGTTCTATTCAATTCGGTCAAAGAAACAAAAAAACCAAACTGAACCGTACTTGCTAAAATTAACTGAACAAACCCGAAAAACCGAAAATGTAACCGAAATTAAGAATTTCGAACTGAAAAAACTGAACTTCAAAAATGAAAAACCAAACAAACCAAATGCCAAACCAAACCGAACTTTTGTTCTATTCAATTCGCCCAAAGAAACAAAAAAACCGAAGCGAACCTGCTAAAATTAATTGAACAAACCCGAAAAACGGAAAATGTAACCGAAATTCTTAATTTTGAACCGAAAAAACAGAACTTCAAAAAGGAAAAACCAAACAAACCAAATGCCAAACCGAACCGAACTTTTGTTCCGTTCAATTCGGCCAAAAAAACCGAAACAACCGAACCGAATAAACCGAATGCCCACCCCTACCTAGAAAGCAATGGCATTGTCCTTGTTTACCTTGGAAGATTCGATCTTTTTAATCCTACAAAGGAAAAGGAAACGAGTTTGTATCAGTTTAAAAGGAAAAGATCGGTAGTAAGCAAAATACCAATCACTGGATTTACCTTCGGAGACGCTCTACAGCAGAATGGTTCTTAGAGTCACAAGCTATTGCATATCTAAAGAAGAACCAAAAATGGTTAAGAATATGTGAACAAGAAAAAAAGCAAAAAGAAGAAGATGATAACTTATACACTGTATCAGTAGGAATAACACCAACAGCTCCTTGTTTAAGAAGCTCAATTATAGATTCCAATTATTAAGTATCAATTCCTAAAGGATCAACCTTTACTGATAGAAATTCACCTTCCTAAGGTTATACAAATCAAAGATTTAGGAACAGTTTTTAAAAAGGAATTAGGATGAGAGAGAGAGAGAGATACGAACCTTGGTGAAACGAGGAGTTGAGTATTTGAGACGTTTAGGACTTTTCTTGGCTGACATAGAAACGATGTAACTCTGTGGAGGGAAAGAGGCAATGTTTGAAAGACGCTGGTGAGTTATTGGGAAAGGAAGACGCATCGCCATTTATATGAAAAAGGATTTGGCTTAGTTTAGCAGTCTAACTCTGGTATAGATAACCTTTGTGGCTGTCTGATTGAGAAATATGAGAGAAACAGATGAAATGGAGAAAGAGAGGGAGACGCAAGGAAGAAGATGATAAGAGAAAGTTGATTTTATTTGATAATATGTAGGGTTGGGTATTTTACACGAAATCCTAACCGGAACCGAACCAAAAAGTCCATAACTAATTCCGAACCGAATTTTTATATATCCCGAACGAGGTTCATAATTATCTTATTTTGAATATCCGAATACGATCCAAACAGGATCCGAATCAAAATCCGAATAGATACCAAAAATCCAAATATATTTATATATATATAAGTAGTTTTTATAATGTAAATCGGATTTTCGGTTGTATTTCGGGTCTTTGATTTGGGTAATTTAGGTTTTTTGTTGAGTTTTAGATTTAAATACCTGAATATTTATGTTGCCAGAAAAATACAAATCGTAAACCCAAAATATAAGATAAAATATCTGATTTACCCAAAAAATATGAACAAAAAATAATTCAGTTCTACATCGGATTTTGGTAAAAAAGCAAAATTCGACCTGAACCCGAATAAATCGACCCAAACCTGACCAAAATCTATTTGGTTCTTATTTGGATCCTACGTAGTCAAACCCAAAAACCCAAAACTCGAATTATCTAAACTGATTTCGAACCAAAATCCAAATGTCCACCCCTGATAAAATATGTTTGATACCTTTTTCGTCCGTAAGGAAATGGTTGTTGTTAAATACATGTACAAACCCTACCATGAAATACTTAACAAAAACAATCTCCAATGTAAAACTCTATTTTAACTCCAAAATGAAATAACTACATTTTAGAATTGGTTTTGCTCCAACCCCACTACATTTTAGAATTGGTTTTGCTCCAACCCCACTTTATTTTTTTGGTGTAACTCCATTTTGGAGTGAAAAATAAAGTAGAAAATAGTCATGAGTAACTATTCCACAAATAGAGTAATCCTATTTTTTACTCTATTTTGGAGTGAAAAATGAAATAAAATTGGAACATATTTTACTTGATTTTTCACATCAAAATAGAGTTTAGTGTCCAAAATAGAGTTGGTTGAAAATGCTCCTAGCCCATTAACCTACTCTTCCAATCCTATAGACCATAGTCTTCTTACTAGATATTATTAGGAAAATGTGTTTGTGTTAACTTTGAGGCTGGTTATAGTATAACTCACTCAACACCTAAGAAAGCTCTTCTCATGAAAGCTGAGACTAACATGTTGCTCATAGACTAAGTCCTATGAGCCAATTGCCTCACTCAAGAGGAATCCATCACTTTGACATTGAAACAGGGAAAGTTATTTCATAGTGGAAGTTGGAGAAAAATGGAGTTGATATCTCCATGAGTGACATTACTAATGATAGTAAAAGTGCTCCATTTTTGCATTTGCACCACAAATTCATATTCCGTATCATAGAAACAAGTTGTAAGTTTGTAACCATGTGAAATTTTCAAGACTCTGAAGCTGTTATAACACCTGAAACCCATGGTACAATTGATGGCGCTTTCGGGTGGTTGTTTCGGTATGACTCAGAATATCTATCTTTAAAATTCTGTTTTGGCTTTTCTGCCTGCAATATACATAGACAGACATTGTCATTATATTGAAACAAGCTTCCAATTGGGTAAAGTAGTAAAAGTGTAGGTGAGGTGTGTTCTTACGTATTTAAGCCAACATTCTTGATGTTTATGCTCATAAATATCTGGTGAAAAACATCCAAATTCAGATGGGCAATAAACCCAAATGTTGCATTTTGTTTCTCCAGGTTTTGCACGCTTTGCCTGGTCTAAGCAAGCTTGGCAACAATCTGCTGCACTTTCTTTATGATGTGTGAGTCCCCATCTCACAGCAGTACCACCATAATCCGTGTGAAGCTCTACATTACAAACAGCCGGTACTGGTCTGCCTGCTAATATCTCCTCTATAAAAGAAAAAAAAGAACAAACTTCATGGCTAAGATTGGTAATGTAGAAGATTTTGAGATATATTACCAGGCTCTTCCTCTCCTTCCGGTTTGTCATCGTGTTCTACATTGTTAACTTCAGTAGGTAACCAGAAACCAATCTCTTCAGAGAACACATCCCACTCTAACTCTAAAGCTCTTACAAGCATCCCTAGATTGATTTTAACAGTATGTAAGAGTTTATGATCCAGGATCCAGAGGGTTTCAAAGAATGAAAATTTGGTCAAGGTAAGAGAACTTAAATCTCTCTTAAGAAGTAGTACCTGCTTCCTCAAGTATTGGGGTGGAATTTACCCCTTTCTCTCCTTTGATCAGCTCTTTAGTTTCCTTCAGTTTCATACTCCTCCACATGTCTACAGCTTCTGTTTACCAAATGAAGATAAGAAATGTATTAATGGCCATCACAGTGAATGAAGGGTGTCAAACGAAAACTACTATAACAAAAACGGTATCGTGCATCATTAACACCACAAAGGATCTTTTTTTCGAACTCGATTTAGACATTCTCATGACATAAAAATCCTAAATTACTACCTGAAATCTTGATAACTAGAAAATCCTTAGCAGATAAGGAATGTAAGTTTGGAAATAACTGTAATAAACTTATATACTTGATACTGATTGTGAAGCAATGAAGCTAATGAACATTGCATAGCATATTAGGTAAAAACAGAGATCCTTTTCTTATTTAGGATTTCAATATCACATACCTCTAAGCTTGGTAACATTTGACTTCTCATGTAAGCTTTTTAAAAGCTGCAACATCTCATCAACAAGTTTATGTTTTACATTAGGAGATAATTCAGTATATGATTCTGAAGTAGCTACTTCATGTTTCAGCTTTCTCACCTACACACAAGCATCAAAGATAAAACGTTTTGAGAATCAATCAGAAGTTCTTAGAGTTTCCATCAATAATCACTAACCAAATTAAGAAACTCAGTAGATTCTTTCGATCTTCGAATCCGAATAGATTCCTCCATTTTCCTAATCTCACTTGCTGTATATTTAACAACTACATACGAAAAATTGAGCAAACACAGTGATTCAAACACAGATTCGAGAAATTATAAATCGGATAGAGGGAAATTAGAGTATAACCATTATCGTTATCGGAATAGATATGGAGTGAAGAGGAATAGAGAAAGCGAAGAACAAAAAGAGCAATGAGAATGTTGAAAAAGCAAACGAGTAGAGTGATTCTTTTGAAAGAGAGAAATCCATTTCCGGCGATTCCTCCGGTACATTCTCCTCCTCCTCTTGCCATCTTCAATCGCCGTCATCCCACCATATCCTTACAAGCTTCTTCTTGCTTCGATCAATAGTTCTTCGGTTCAATCGGAAACTTTGAAGATTCGATTTCTGCGTTTTTTTTTTGATGGAATAAAGGAAATCGTGGGAGATAGAGCTAAGATCGTAGGTTTAAATTAATTGACAAATATTACTTTTTCTTAAAAATGTTTTAATCCTCTTATATTTTTTGTTTTTTTTTTTTTTTCTTCTCTCAAACACTATACAATAAAATGATCCGGCACACCGGACGAAGAACAAAAGCCGAACAGAAATACCGAACAAAAGAACAAAACCAAACCTGGGCAACAACCGAGACCACAAAAGCACGAAGAAAGAAGAACAAACAACATGGAAGACCGAGCTCCACGATTTAAGAGAGGCGAGGCAAAGAAGATGCTAAGCTGGACGGTGCCGGATTGGAGACGAAGTCCATCCTCCAAGCAAAAGGAAACTTGGAATGCACAACTAACGAAGACGGCCCAGAAGACCTTAGCAAGCACTTCGAAAATATTACGCATTTTAAAAAATAATATTTTTAAAAAACAATATCATAAAAATAAGCAATAAATTTTTAAGATTTAGAATTTAAATTTTTGGATTCACTAATTAGAGTTTAGGATTTAGTTGTGAATGAGGTGATATTTGGTTTTGGAAGTTTAAAGTTTAAATTTGAAGTTCTAAAATTTTTGGTGTTTTTGGAAAAGAAAAATTTGTGATATTTTCTTTTTAAAAAATTATGATTTTTTTGAAATTTTAAAAATGTGTGGTATTTTTAATATATATCTTATCTTTTTAACGTCAATTTCATTACTTAACATAAATTATTATTTACAAGCATATGTAAATAGAATAGACAAAAATACTTAATTGCAGTTTCTAAAACATCAAAAATTACTTGTTTTGATAGATAATTTGCACAAATATTTGTTACTCGTGATCGATATTGGTAAATAATGTGTTTAAAATTACTTTCTCAAACGTGAATTATGCGAATATAATGATTCAAATGCCGCTAAATTGTTGTTGTAGTAAGCAGATAGAGAATATTGCTATTATCGCCTTCAAATATAATTCTATTATATATCTTATTGTTCTAAGTATTTTTTTAGAATTCTTTTTTTGTTTATTGTATCTTATCCACTAAAAAAATTTAGTTAGTGACTTAATTATCCATAATGATATGCTTAATTAGGTATATAAATGCTGTCGGCCAAATCTAGTTGAGAGTATTGTACTTATTAAATAATATTTATTTATTAAATATTATCGAAAGGCCAAATAAATGGGTCGAAGTGTTTAGTAGTAAAATTAAAAGAAGGCCCAAATAAAACCCAAAAGATAGCCTCCTTTGTTCACTCTTTATTTTTTTCACTTCTTGTGCAAATCCATGCACATAATAGTTTTTACACTATTAAATTAAAAAAAAAAATTTAATTCCAAAACTACCATATACTCCCAAATTTTTTAAAAATATCACATTCTCAGATGTTTCTAAGATACCACAATCATAAAAAGTAATTTTTAAGAGTTTAGATTTAAATTTTGGGTTTAGGTTCACTAAATAGAGTTTATGACTTAATTTTGAAGGAGATGGAATTTTATTTGGGGGTTTTAAAGTTTAAATTTGAAATTTTAAAGTTATTTCAAATTTTGTGATATTTTTAGAATAAAAATATTTTTATGATATTTTTGGAAAAATATAGTATTTTTGAAATTTTTAAGAGACTGTGGTATTTTTTGAATAAACCTAGTTTTTAGTGATATTTTTGAAAAAACCTCTTAATTGATTAGTATAATAGTTTATATACCTCAGTTTAGTTGACCAGTAGTTATGAAATTTTAACTCTATGTGATATTTTATTTTGAAAAAGCACTATTTTTTTGTTTATAAAAGAGAATAGTGGGGATATACACAAACTTACCAAATAACGGTTAATAATTTCGAGAGATCATTCGAAACATGACCGTTCTTGAGACCAAGCAAATCAAGCACAAATTTGCAATCTATTTTTATTTTCAAAATTTTAGTTTAAGAATCGGTTTATTTTTAAAAAAATTTACCTTCAGAATCGGTTCATTATTTTCATTTTAAATTGCAGTCTTTAAAATTTCAGGACCGGTCATGATTCAAAATGGCACTTAGACAATGGTTAGTGGCTGATTTTTAATTGTGATCTAATTTTCTTTGTGCTTATTCTCAATTAATTCTATCACTAATTGGTTACCAAAATCGATCAAGATATGTGTTAAGGTTTAACAACATTATATGACCTACGCTAATTTTAGAATAAATTTGTTTTCTTTTTCTTTTTACGTTATTTTTTTTTCTATTCATCAAAAATTTGTTTAAATAGAGGAAATCTATGAAGTCTTACCATCCTAATTTGACATGAGTGACATCTCAACTTAAAAATAAATAAATGATGATAATATGATTAAGACAAACTATTTATTAAATTATTACTGTTTCTTGACCCAAAAATAGATAGAAGTGAACTAAAAGAAAAGAAAAAGGAAAGAAGTGAAAAGATGAGATTTTATGGGGAAAAAATTTGGTCCTCCATATAAGGATGTTTTTAAAAAGAAAAAAGTCAAAAAACTAAATATGATTTTAACTCTTTGCTTCACACTAATTAGTACTTTTTAACTATTTAATTGGATTGATAAATCTGATTTTTTTAGTGTGAAGTTTTACAATTACGTGAAATCGAAATTAGATAAAAAATGTAAAGATAAATTTTTAACTATTCGATCAAAATCACTTCCACTAAGGGGGCTTGAAATAAAACTAAAAAAAGTTAAAGCTTGTAATTTATCTTATTGTTTTGGGGGCCATAAAAAAACAGACATATATATAGAATTTTAAGTTTTGGGGGCCTCTTAACTATGAAGATGAGTTTATAAAATATGGGGGCTGGAGACAAATGTTTCATACGGCTTTGCTCAGGACCGGTCATGCCACTAACTAATAATTTGTTAGATTGTCTGTTAACTACAAGAATAGTATTTTACAATAAGCATATTCCTTCTTGAATCATCATGATCTCCTTTTAAATAAGACTGGATTATATATAAGATTGGATTATATGTTAAGCCATTAAGGTGATTGGTACTAATTAAAAAATTATTGGAACTTAAAATATGAAAATGATTATCTCCAAGGATCCGACGAACTTTCCGGTGAAGATATTCACCGGAATGACCGGATTATAAGTTCATCGGAATTTTTGTAACGAGCACTATAATATGGAATATCCATTGGTCAAATTTGAGTGTAAATTGAACGAAAAATAAAAGTGTAAAGAGAGCATCTCAATCATGCAAAATGTTGACTTATGTTGACTAAGTGTTGCTAGTGTAAAATATCCTACATTGGTTGTGGAGACAAATTTTCACTAGTATATATATAGTACACAATGCATGTCTAAGTTCAATTGAGTTGAGTACACTATGGTGTATTAGAGAGAGATGAGTCATCCACACGCCCGCACCGCCGTCGTCGACCGACCGACGCGACGCGAGTCGTGGGTCGTTGGGTCTTTGGGCCGAAGACCTAAAAGAAGAAGTCATTTTGGAGAAATTCTCTATGAATTTTTTGGCCCAAACCCAAATGGTTTTTGGTTCAAAATTAATTTTCCTTAACCGGACAAAATTAATTTCTCTACCAAACCGAACCGGTTACCTTTCTCTCACGCGTTTTGCTCAGTCAAAACCGCTCCAAGATTTTCTCCCGAAATCTTGCTGAAATTTCTTCCACGATCTCTCCACTTTATTGCGAAAGATCGTAACAGTCTCCGTTTTAAATACCGACGAACTCATTCAGTTTCGACACTCTCTGAAATATCTTCTTCTCATAAATTTTTTCTCTCTAGCAATCCTTCTCTCTTCTCACAGTAAGTCTTCACCCGAGAGTATATCGTAGACATAGTTCGCCGATTCTTACAACCGAAGTGTTCAGTGTAAGTCTCACGTGATTCTATCTTGGGATTTATGATCACACTCAGCCTTCACACAATACGGGTGATTTATTGAATTAAGGAAAGAGTTTCAAAACTGGGCTTCACGTTCTGGTTTGTTTTACTATTCGATCCGTTTACATTGTTTTAAAATCGTTTCTTAATTTGCGTTTTTTTCTCCGGTTTCTAGCGTTTTTGGTGGAGTTTAGTGAATAAAATAGTTGTAACTGATTTTGTTTTTTCTTTGTTGTACACATTTTTTTACCACCATCATTAAGTTGTGGAAATTTATATCTTATATAGTTTTAGTCACATTTTTCTTTTAAGTAAAAAGATTGTTGAAGTGTCTCTATTACTTGTTCTTTGAAAGTACTATAACAGAAATAATTCAACATTTGCCTCACTACTTATAATAATTTGAACGAGTGATGAATATTTACTAACTATAGGTTAATTTTTTCTTAGGTAGGTGGCTTGGCTCATAATTCAATGGATGATATAAGATAATGTATAAAAGAAGGTGGCTTTCGATTATATTATATCCTTTACGTTGTAATATTTGTTGGTCCCATTTTTGGAGGTGAGAGAAATACGTAACTTAAAGCATACGTATTATTGCATACTCATTCTTTAATTTAGGTTTTTTAAAATTCTTGAAAAATGGATGTTTTTGTAGTTTATGAAATATGTATTTTTGCTTTTTAGTTGTATAAATTTGTATTTTTGTTTATTTATATAACAATTCACACAACTAAATTTATCATTAATGCAAATAATTTATCATCCATAATTCACACAAACATTTTATTATTCACTTTTACAAACAATTTATCATTCACAAAATTAAAAAATACATACATACGAAAATATATATACATATATTTGCCTTTAGAAAAACTTTAGATAGATTAATGAGCTCGAAGGCCCATTGATTACAAATACAAAAAGATAACAACATCCAAAGAAACTAAAATCTCCATAAAACAACTAAAATCCCCATAAAACAAGGGACACAAAAACCATTAAACAGAGGATGGTCTCTCATGAGAAAAGAAGGAGGATAACCATAATGGCTCATAAGCCTCTACATATGATCCTAACCGAAGGTTCCTAATGACACTTATGGCTATGAGAGCAGCTCCTCTGTCTGATGACTTTGATTCTGATATCAACTTTCAACCATAAATGTTGGAAAATTATGCTTGAAGGGCATATGATACTTCACAAAAAGCCGGCCACAAGTTTGGTCTTAAGCATACCTCCATACAACCTGTACAATCTGAGGCAAAGGAGACGTTGCAAACACGATGGAAGACCATACTTTCAATATCCCAAATCATGTTATTTTGAAAGACTTGTTGTATAGAGCCCACATTAGAATATGTGTTCTATTATGTAAAAGAACGACACCTTGATGGTCTCTAAGGACCCAAGAAGATCCTCCCATATATTTTTTTTTTATCATATGTCATTCGCACATTGCATTTAAGCCATCCAATATGAGGCTTTGTCCAAGTTTTAGGCAAAACAGAGCCTCTACGACGTTGGGAACTTTCCGAGTGTTGTGTGCATTGAACCATGCCTCTACTTCTTCTTTTTCTTTAATAGCAATCTGTTCTGGGCTCCATCTTTATTCTCCAGATAGGAATTGGTTCCTGTGTTTCCAAATAAACCACATTACCCACGGGAAGACTCTTCTGATTTTTATTGGCCATCTGATGTCTTTTGATATCTGTATGAGGTGATAGAAATTTGAAAACATAGAAGATTCCTCAAGGCCTCTTTCTGGTAGAGGAAAACCAATCAACGCCCATATTTTTCTTGCAGGATGACAAGAAAAAATAACGTGATTAGGAGATTCATGCATCTTTCCACACACTTGACATATTCCATCAGTTTTGATTCCTCTTTTGGCTAAGGCGTCATTTACTGTTATAGCTCCATTCAAAAGACGCCAGAAGAAATGCTTAATTTTTGAAGCTGTTTAAAACTTCCAGATTGATTGTTTAAGGTCAACCAGAGATGGTTTCGATGATGCAATCCTCATTTCTTTTTTGAACTTGGTGCTGGTGGCAAGAAAGTAACCTGATTTAACCTTATATAATTCTGATCTATTCAACGACCATATCTAGAAATCATTTTGCAAAGGGGGCAGGAGATGAGCTTATAATATCCTTTGCATTCTTTGGAAAAAGAGGTGATTAATAAGGGCTTTATTCCATGATCTGGTTTGCGGCAATATTAGTCTCGAACTCTCATGTCAATGTTTATAAAAGGTTGTTTAATCAAAGGAGTTCTTGTGTTTCCATTACTCCATATCCAATGATCAGTCCACACCATTAAAGATGAGCCATTGCCTACCTTCTTTCTTAATCTTTCCTTGAGTAAGATCTTACCGTGACATAGGATTCTCCAGATGAAAGAAGGGCGATAACCAATTTTGGCAGATAAGAAAGAATCATTTCTATAATATATACTATTGAGGAATTTAGATATCAATGAAGCCTAAACCACCTAAGTGTTTGGGCAGACACAAATGATCCCATTTTTCCAATGAATTTTCCTTTTGTGAGCTTCTGCATTCCACCAAAATATTGCCATAAGAGATACCAGACTTTTACAGGTTGTGACAGGGAGTTTATACACTGACACTGCATAAACTGATAGAGATAATGTCACTGCCTTTATAAGTGTATGCTTTCCTCCTTGAGATAAATATCTCATGAACCAGCCTTCCAATCTCGTTTCCATTCTTACTCTTGAAAATCCAACATTTTTATTTTTAATCCATTAAACACCTCATGGATCCCCATATAAGATCATAATCCTCATGTGGCTTGTATCCCTAAAGAAAGGTGAATTAATGCTTGAATGTCTGGATCTACTTTTGCTCCAAAAGTAATTGTTGATTAGCTTTGTTTATGATCTGCACAAAGGCCTTACCATAACACTCAAGGATCCGTTTGATAATCTCTACATCTTCTATTGTAGCTTTGCAGACCAAAACACTATCATCTGCAAACAGTATTAGGCTTATTTCTGGTGTCAATGAGTTAAATTTCAGTCCCTATATCTGGTTAGCTAATTGTGCCGTTTTGAAAAGATAGGTCCGTCCTTCCGTGCACAATACAAATAAGAAAGGAGAAATACGGTCTCCTTTCCTAATGCCTCGATGAGGAATAATATTTCCATACGGTTGACCATTGATTAATATCGATTATTGAACTGTAGAGATGCAAAACAATATATTAACTACCCATTGGTGATGAAAGCTCATGGCTTTTAGGATGGCCTCCAGATACGACCACTCAATCCTATTATACGCTTTTGAAATATCACTTTTGATTGCCATATGTGATGTTGAAAAAGTTGAATGGGTCATGAGTGCATGAAGAATCTCATGCGCCACTATAATGTTATCTGAAAGAAGCCTTTTTCCTACAAAAGTTGATTGCTCTTCTAAAATTAGGACATGGGAAAAGGTTTTAATCTGGATGAGATTACTCTTGCGATTATTTTGTACATTACTGTACACAGACTAATAAGCATGAGATCTTGCATTTTTGTTGGATGATGAATATTTGGTATAAGACCAATTTGAGTAACATTCCACTCTGTTGGGAAAGAGTCCTGGATGAAAAAACTATGAACCTGATTTGTAACTTCATCCCCAATAATGTCCCAATATATCTGCTAAAAAATAGATGTGAAACCATCGTAACCCGGAGCACTGGATCCATTTAAAGATAGAATAGCTTGTCGAACTTCTTCCTTGTGAATAGGAGCCATCTAAGATTTATTTTGGATAGAAGATACTCTAGCAGGAAAGTCTTGGAAGAAATCAATTAGGTTGGATGGATGAGATTATGTAAACAATAACTTAAATATTCTTATGCCACCCTTCCTTTAGAGGCTTCCGATCTTTGAGGAGATACATCCTTATCTAGTAGGCATTCAATTCCTGTTTTTTTACATGTTCTGTTTAACTGTAGCATGGAAGAATTTAGTGTTTTTATCCCCCTCTTTAAGCCAATCTTCTCTACTTTTATGTTTCCAAAAATTCTCCTCTTCCTTGTAAGCCAATCTCAAGTCTTTTTTAATCATAACAGGTTATGAGCATTGGGGTTGGCTGATGACACTTTCTTTTACAGTTTATCCTTCCAACACTTAATATTGAATATGATAATTCAAGACAATATTCCTTCTCCACCTGATTAGAGTTGTTCGAATTTTTATAATTTTGTCTGAAAAGGATAGTTGGCCCCTTTGATTATCATAAGATATCATGCTTCCCTAATGTTGTCTCTTACTCCAGCCTTATGGATTAACCTTCTATCAAAGATAAACTTGTTTTCTTGATGCTTAAAGTGCTCAAATTACCAATAATGGTCTATGGTCTGAACTTCTAAGGTCAAGGAACAATTGAGAAGTGGTTGGGAATGCGGTTCTCCATCCTTTGATTGCAAAGCACATGTCCAACCTACTTTGGATCCATAATGAGTGGCGTCTGGCCACCCATGTAAATTTGTTACCTTGAAATCTGAGTTCTTCCATCCCACATATGTTCAGCATATCATTGAAAGAATCAAAAGATGCAGGGTTTCGAGCTGGTCCCCCTATTTTTCAGAATTGCTTATAATGTCACTAAAATCATCAATTAAACACAAATTCTCTTTTCTGTTCAGTCCACATCTACTTAGTGCTTTCCATTGATATTGACTTCTTTTCATATTCAGATTACCGTATATACAAGAGACATAAAAAGAGACATCTTCATAGCTTATCTTATAATCAATATAGGAGTTTGATGCCTTCAGACTACTAACAGTTATACTATTATTCCACAAAATAGCTAGCCCTCCCCCATGACCACAGAGATTAACCGTATATAATTTATCATAGCCCAGTCAAGATTTTATATCTACCAAAATATTGTTGTCATTCATCGTTTCCATTAAAAACAAAAAACCAGGAAAGAATAATCTTCTAAGATCCCCTAGATACGGAATTTTCGGGTCCTGCGGCTTTCTTATCCCCTGACGATTATAACTGATCATTTTCATAATGACTTAGGTGATCCCTCATAGGGGACCACCTGAATCCGATCAACCTTGGCATATTTAGAAGATTCCAATAGAAGTCTCTCTCATTTTCTCTTTGAGGCATATGATGATCCACTCTGAGTTGATCTTCATCCCCTTTAGTAGCTCTACTGCCCTGAACTTTGTCTTCTTGCTTTAAAAGTACTTCTGTGATGGCCAGTCTTCCCATCATTTGATCCAAATGAGTCACAATTTTAAGATTTATGACTAAAACCGCTGATCTTTAATTTACCCGAGAGAGGATCCTTATTCACTTGGTTTTCATTTAGCACTCCAAACAAAGGGTCATTTTCCTGTAGGATAGCCACAACCTTTTGCTTATCCACTTTCACATAAGAACTTTGGGATTCTTGTCCCCCATCAGAATGGATCTCAAGCAAGGGGCACAATTCCTTTGAATGAGTAAGTCTTTGTCAATTATAACATCTCTTCTAGACCCTTTCAAAATCATAGAGGATCTTGCTTACTTCACCATTTGGAAATTGATAGACCTTTGACCTCTTTAGCGGTTTAGAGATATCAAAGCAAACAAAGCCCTAACATAGTCATTTGATTGTGCTTGTGTTGAATCAAAAGCTACTTCCTTGACCTCTCATAAGATTTCTCCAACAACTATTATAGCCTCCGCTGAATAATAATGGTTAATAGGCAGGTTACAAATCCTTACCCATACAAGGAAGAATTTCATATAGTCTTTTGATATTACTCGGTTTTTAATCCATTTTAGTGGACATTTATGTTTGCTATTATGCATTATTCGATTTTTTCCTTGCAGTTTTGGTATATTTTCAAATTTACAGGTACTCGGGTTTATTTATACTTAAAGTGATGATTTTATGCGTTTTTGGATGGAAATTGGCTAAGTGAAGAATGAAGAGATTAATTCGGTTTCAGATTGATAAATTCGAAAAATGAAGTCTCATGCAAGACAGATCGATCGATCGGTCCATATCTTCAGGAGGGTGCTCCACCCATTTTTCCATCACAAAGGACCACTCGTTGTAGGTCCATGCCCCTTTTTCTAAATTTCTTTCCATCTCTACCTCATATTGAAAAATGAACTGAAATCTCTCCTGAGAAAGAGCCACTCCTCTTACTTTTTCATAGAGCTGCCATTTTTGAGGCATATCCTTGATGAAGTTAGACATTTTTGGGAAACGAGATTAAGAGGTTTACCCAGGATACTGATTTTGTTGCGCTCTGTTGAACTAAACTCTGGGATATTAGGTAGAATGACTGGAGTTGTATCATCGTCGTCTACGGACATCAACACCATGCCAGAGTTAATAGGTACTTCCATTCTTCACTAATTACTTTTACATCACCGAAGAGGATTGAAGAGATGAATCAGATTAGTAAATCCTACGAAAAAATTAATACATATATATATATATATATAAATTATAAAAGTGAGAAAGTACCATATCATCTTTCTATAACTTATGAATATATGAAGGTTGCAAATAAAAATAATTAGTAGAATAGTATAGGAATCAGATAGAGGAATTGTGTTAGTTATGTTCCTCTACTAATTTGGGAAAGAAAATTTTTTGGGTGGAATTGCTCATTTTCTATGTAGTTACACTACTCCAGAAAATCACGTTTCTTTAAAAATTTAACAAATGATTAAATTTTATATGAATATCACCGAACACAAGTTTTTCTCTTATTTTTTCTACTAAAGTCCAAACCATTTAGACCCGAATTATTGCCTAAACAAATAGAATGTAGTTTTATGTGGAATTCGATTTTGGTTTTTATACCACCAAAACACACCCAATGAATTATTGTATACACATTTTGCATTATATGTATTTCAACTACCAAAAAACCGTTGGCGACATCTTTGTTTATTTAATAATTCATCTAGCTTGTGTTTGAGTAAAGAAATTCCTTTGACACGTCCAATGAAACTCTTCTAGATGTTTTTTTAATATTATTTTACTTTAAAGAATAAAATTCTAAATTATATTAATACTAATATACCATGTTTTTATTATTTTCTTTTCTCTACCTCCTTTACGCGGTTTATATGTGTATATAAATAGAGAATCATTATGCTAGACACAACTCCCTTGAAACCTTTACAAACTTTTTAAGATTTATGAGTATATATTAATAGAAGATGAGAGACAAATGTTGCTCATTGAGAAACGAGAGGACAATAAAAATGATGTTTCCATCAAAATCTACACTTATACGATTCAACATTATCTTATTCTCTCTCTCTTTTCTTCTCTACACTATCTTTTTTCTCCAACCTTCTTCTTCTTCTTCATCATTCTACTTCAATAATGCAGCTTCTTTTATTGGATGTTCTTTTCGTGATTGCACTCCTAAGGTAAGTTAAATTCTTTTGTTTGTTTTGGTAAGCAGATTCGAATCTTCTTTTGAACTTTATGTTCGCACATTTGGATATGTCTGATGTTGCTATTGCTTATGTAATCGTTTAGACTATGAATGCAGATTTATTGCACACAAAAAACATAACCAGATCTCTGTGAATTCGATCCCTGAGTTAAAACCTGATTGTATCATGAAACCTTATATTGATTAGTATCTTTATAGGTGGAGAGAGGAGTGAAGATGCAAGAACTCATTGAAGAGAGCCTAAACTACAAGAAAGATTCAAAAACCATTAGTAATCTAACTAATCTTGAAGCACCAACTTTCATGGATGAGATTCTAACAAAAGGCTTAGGGAAAACAAAGATAGGAATGGTGAACATGGAAGAATTTGATCTTACAAAATGGAAACATTTCGGCGAAATTGTTCAAATACATTTTGAGAATGTTTCTAAGCTATTCACTTGGCAAGATTTGTTTCCAGAGTGGATTGATGAAGAAGAAGACATTGAGGTTCCTACATGTCCTGAAATACCAATGCCCGATTTCGAAACCATAGAGAAGTTGGATTTGGTAGTTGTGAAGCTTCCTTGTAATTACCCTGAAGAAGGATGGAGAAGAGAGGTTTTGAGGTTGCAAGTGAACCTTGTTGTGGCTAATTTGGTAGCTAAGAAAGGGAAAGTAGATTGGAGATGGAAGAGCAAAGTGTTGTTTTGGAGTAAATGCCAACCTATGATTGAGATTTTTAGGTGTGATGATTTGGAGAAGAGAGAAGGAGATTGGTGGTTGTATAAGCCTGAAGTGATTAGGTTACAACAAAAGCTTAATTTACCAATTGGATCTTGCAATCTTGCTCTTCCTTTGTGGGCAACACAAGGTAAAATTTTCTTTCACAACTCATCAACTAATTAATCTTTTAGAGTGATTTTCAAAATTAACTCTGTTTAAGTTTTAGTTTCAGTTTTTAAAATACTTTATTTCTAATTATTTCAGAAATATCATAAAATATTTTATTCTTTTTTCTTCAAAAATACTACCAATCTAAAACAACTTAATTTTTTTTTTTAATTTAAACTCTAAAACACCAAAACTAAACCACGATTCTGTCAAAAAAAAATTAAAACTCTAATTAGTAATTCTAAACTTTTAAAATTCAATTTTTCATGTATGTGGTATTTTTGAAAGAAATACATTTTAATAGTATTTTTTGAACGATTGAGAATTTTTGATATGTTTGTTTTAATATTGTATTTTAGTTCCTAAACTACCATATTTCTCATCATTTCATAATTATCACAAAATATTTTTTGTTCCAAAAATATTACAAATTTAAAATAGCTTAATTTTATTATATAAATTTAAACTCTAAATTACCAAAACTAAGCCATGATTTCTTCAAAACAAAGTTTAAACTCTAATTAGTAATTCTAAACTTTTAGAATTCAATTTTCATGTATATGGTTATTTTGAAAGAAATATATTTTAATAATATTTTACGAAAGATTGGAAATTTGTGATATGTTTGACTTAATATTTAAATTTGATGGTATTTTATGAAATTTTTTTTTTATCTTTTAAGTATAGGACTATTTCTTTTAAAAATTTGATTAAAATATTTTCCTACTTTGACTAATAAGTAAACAGAAATTCGAACTATATTTTTGTGGCGCAAATGTAATAAAAATACATTATAGGAAAATATTCATATGAAGTGACTAAGACATTTTAACTTAAAAAGACTTATTTTTAGATGAGATTGATGTTGAAAGGTACCAACTTTGTCGTGTAGAAAATAATTTTGTTTTGATACTTTGCTTAATAAGTTGATGTGTGTTAATTAGTGGTTGTGTTTTAGGTATGTCTTTTTACTAACTAACAAATATTGATTGTCATACAAGTTAGCTTGGATTTTTGTATGATATGTTGAAATCAATTGTCACATTCACACATATGGCCAAATACTTAAACTAAATGCTTTTAGAAATTTTTACTATAGTAATTAAAAAACAAATAGTAATTATCCTTTTTTTATTAAAATTTAGAAACTAAGATATAATTAGATGAACTATTTACAAAAAAAAATCAAACATTTTTAGTACAATATCAGCAGACCGGTCTTGAGGCCAAACATATAATTACAGGGCCGATCCTGAGATTTAAAAAATTTTCAAAGGCCGCAATCTACAACAAAAAATAGGCCAAAACTCTATCATCTTTAAAAAATGGGCTGTTTTTCTTAACTAAAATTTTTAAAACTAAAAAAAGTCGTAAGCAGCTTGGGCTTAGGAGCGGTTCTGCATACAAAGTAAGATCTTGCGGCTTTTTGTTTACAAAATTTTATTTTAAGAATTGGCTCATTTAAAAAGAATTTGTTTAAGAACTAGTCCAATTTTCATTTTATATTGTAGCTTTTAAAATTCCAGGATTGACTATTTTTGAAAAGAAAATAGTAGTGATAAATGTGAAAAATACATGTTTTTGTTACAAAAAATACTTTAGTTTATTTGTGGTGTTTTTTTTGTAGTTGTTAATTTTGTAAACGTGAATCCTTACCAATAAAAATTGCAATACAGATAAGCAATTAGTTTAGCTTTGGAAACAAGATATGTTGAGAAAATATATATAATTAGGAAAACAAATAATTATTGCATTTTAAAATATATTCGAATTCTTTGGTAGGTCGAGGTAGTTAGCTTAATGGCTTGAGATTTAAGAAAAAATAATGATCATTAATTAAGCTTCACTAATAGGTTTAAGAAAAATAATTATCATTAATTACAATTAAGCTTCAATAATATGATCATTAATTAAGCTTCACTAATATGATCATTCATTAAGCTTCACTAAGCTTATTTTATTGGAGGTTTCTCTAAAATACTATTTTTTTAATTCTAAAATTCTTTACCATCAAATTGTTTCAAAAATATTATAAAAATGTTGTTTTTAAAATTACAAATTTAAAATAGGTTTTAAACTTTAATTTTAAAATCTAAATCCAAAAAAAACTTAAACACTAAAAACAAATAATCTAAACCTTCAATTAAAATTCAATGTTTACATTTAGTACTTCGAAAAAAAGTTATAATGATATCTTTTAAAATAATTGAGAACATGTAATAAATTTGTCTTCCAAACTATTTTATTGATATTACATATAAATCATGTTCGTTTGCCAGTTGCTAGCGGCAGCGATTAAAATTGTGTTTGTTTGTCAGTCGCTGGACCAACAACTAAAAATTTTAGCCGCTAAATTTTTTAGCTTTTCAAAATAGATTCAACGACTGCTAATCGCTGCCGCTAGCGACTGGCAAACGAACATAATCAGCGACTAATAACAGTTGCAGCTAATCGCTGTCGCTAGCGACTAGCAAACGAACAGGGCCATAAACATAGCCGGTCTTGAGGTCAAACATATCAAACACGAGCTTGCGACTTATTTTTATTTTCAAAATTTTAGTTTAAGAATCGATCCATTTTTAAAATTTTAGTTTAAAAATCGGTCCATTTTTTCTATTTTAGATTATACCCTTTAAAATTTCAGAATTGTGCATATAAATTTCTTTATTTTATATTTCGCTTCTACTTCATTATACAATCATAAAATTCATAATACATTTTTTATTTTATTTACATCAACAACAAAATATGCAGGTATAGACAAAGTATACGACCTAACAAAGATAAAAACAGAAACAAGACGACCTAAACGTGAAGCTTACGCAACAGTTCTTCACTCATCAGAATCATATGTTTGTGGTGCAATAACTTTAGCTCAAAGTCTTCTTCAAACAAACACAAAACGTGATCTTATCCTTCTTCATGACGATTCAATCTCCATTAAAAAGCTTCAAGCTCTTGCTTCTTCAGGATGGAAACTAATTAAAATCACTAGAATCAGAAACCCACTTGCTGAAAAAGATTCATACAATGAATATAATTACAGCAAGTTTAGGCTTTGGCAATTAACAGATTATGATAAAGTGGTTTTCATTGATGCAGACATTATTGTCTTGCTTAATCTTGATTTGCTGTTTTATTTTCCTCAGATGTCGGCTACGGGTAATGATAATTGGATTTTTAATTCTGGTGTTATGGTTATTGAACCTTCTAATTGTACTTTTAGTATGATTATGAGTCAACGAAACGACATCGTTTCCTATAATGGTGGAGATCAAGGGTAAGTAAAATTTTTAACTATATAAAAGTAAAATAAAACAATTATATATATCTTAATATATAGTAGACTAAAGTAGAGTAATTGTTTGAGTTATTTAAAAGTACTCACTCTATTTTAGTTTATATGATGATTAATATAAATAGGTGCAAATTGAGAAATTACAAATTTTTATATATTTTTTTTTCTTTTTTACGTAAAAGTAATTAACATTATTTATAACAATTTAACCAAAAAAAATAAATATATAACAATATATAAACAAACATAAAATTTAATTTTTTCATTAAAAGTTGAAAAACATAATTAAACTAAAACATATTTTTTAAGAAAAAATTGAATGAATTTTTGGATTCTTTTATATGTCTTTAGAATTTTACTATTTGTCAATCTTTTTCTAAAAAAAACTATCTTAATTCAACATATAGTAGAAGAAAAATAGAATCCCTTAAAAACATTTTTCTTCTTCAAAATAGTAGAGGAATCAATCAAATATAATTCCTCTCAATTTTTTAATTCCCCCCCCCCCCCNTTTCTATCATATTTCTACTTATTATTTTAAATTGCAACCATTTCAATATAATGTTTTTTTTGTTGTTGTTGAAAAATAGAGTGAATGTTTTTATTATTTGATATTAGCAAAATGCCGATCATAAATAACTATCATGGTCGGACCTTTTTTTATATATATAAAATCTTGGTCGACCCTTCCAAATTAAAAAACATATTAATAACCTAAACTTTAAAACAACGGAAAATTCTCAAAAATACTACAAACAAATTTTTGAACCAAAATCCAAAATCCGAAAACCTCAAAAATCAAATTCTACTCCTTCAATATTAAACCCTAAACTCTATTCAATGAACCAAAACCCAAAATTTTAAATTTTAAACTCTTAAAATTCACTTTTTATATTTGTTGTATTTTTGTAACAATTGGGAGCGTGTAGTATTTTTAAAACTTTTGGGAATGTGTAATATTTTTGAAATTTGAGCTTTTTTTTATGGTATTTTAAGGAATTCCTCTAAAACGATGACGTATGTACATATTTTTTTTTTGTTTTCAGGTATTTAAACGAGATATTCGTATATTGGCATCGATTACCGCGACGAGTAAACTATCTAAAAAACTTTTGGTCAAACACAACCAACGAAAGAAACATCAAAAACAATCTCTTCGCAGCAAATCCACCTCAAGTTTATGCCATTCACTACTTAGGTTGGAAACCATGGCTTTGTTATAGAGACTATGATTGCAACTTCGATGTTGATGAACAGTTAGTGTATGCTAGTGATGCAGCTCATGGTAAATGGTGGAGAGTTCATGATTCTATGAATGAATCTTTACAAAAGTTTTGTAGATTGACTAAGAAAAGAAGAACTGAGATCAATTGGGAGAGAAGAAAAGCTAGACTTAGAGGTTCTAGTGATTTTCATTGGAAGATTAATGTTACTGATCCTAGACGACGTCGTTCTTATTTGATTGGTTGATTTTTTTTTTACTTGTTAGACTATGTTATGATATTGTTTTTGTTAATAAGATAATGTTATATATTTTCTTTTGATTTTTTGATGTGGATTATATGTTTTTAATACATTTTGAAAAAATGAGATAATAGGGTACTAATTTATAGATTAAAAGAATATTATTTACAACTGATTTTGTTTTTTTTGGAGAGTGATGTCTCTCTCTAAAGTCTAACGAGGTTTGCCTTACGGAATGGATCAATTCCACCGTATTTTGTCGGTGGTGTGGCTAAATTTTCGATCTGAAAATTCTTTCTACACGATTTTGCCGAATCAAATCGGGTATCTTTCCTTTTTCTCTACTCCAGAAGATTCTCGTGACTCTTTCGATTGGCAATCCAAAAATTTGTGAATGGTTTTGGGAAAGTGTCATATCTTTTTACGTTCTCTGATTGATTATGCTTCTTTTCTTTACAAATCAAGAAATTACTTCGCCGATTCGATCCGATCTCACAGGTTACAAACCTCTCGCTTTACTCTGGGTATTTAATCATACACCGAGAGTTGATCTTGGGTATCATCTTTCTAATTCTTCTTCTATCTCAGCTTTTCAAGATTTTCGATCACAAACAATGGCTTCTCAATCCTCGATTTTGAAGAACAAAAATGAACAGGGGAAACCGAAACCCTTAAAATTCAAGGCGATTGATAATTCATATGTGATTAAGAGTCATGAGAGGAAACTTTTCGGGAAAATTTTGAATCTGGCAACTCAGTTGAGAAAAATAAAAACAATTTTTTCAGTGTTTCCTTCGGTCTGGGGGTTGTAGAGGACGAGTAAAAGGCTATGAACTCGAAGGTGAAAAGTTTCAATTCAAGTTTTTGAAAGAGGAAGATTTGAAACAGGTCTTGGCAGATAGACCATTTCACTTTGATGGTTGGATGGTACCGCTTGAGAAGTGGATGCCGACAATCAGAAGGGACTTCCCCTCTCAAACTATCTTCTGGATTCGCGTGAGATGTGTGCTGGAGATTTACCGAGCACAAGAAACACTTGATGCAGTTGGCTCGGAAGTTGGAGAGATCATGTATTATGATGTTCTTGATGGTAGGGTTAAGGTGTCAATAGAGTGTCAGAAGCCACTCATTTTCTCTCGGGAATTGGAATTTGACAATGGTGACGTAGTAAGGGTCCGACTCAATCGTATGATACTTCGGATCCATACCCCTAGTTACTAGATGATCAACTATGTTTTCTAATTTTTTATGGCATAAATTTCAGCAATCTCTACATGTGCAAAGCATTTCAGTCAGATTACCCAATCTTCTTGCTGACGAGTTTACGAAATTGGTTGCTCCTTCCGAGTACTCGGGACTAGCCCTACATGTTAAATCGCAGAAAAGGTTAGAATAACTATTGCAGTCTGCGAATTAAAGTATTTCTCGAGAGATCTATGTACATGATACCTTTGCGGCCAAATCCAAGAGTTCTCCATATGAGAAATATGGAACGACTATCGCATATTAGATTTATAATTAATAAGATGGAGATGATAGATTAGGTTTAGAACTATAAATCTTTTTTGCGAAATTTTCAGTTTCCCGACATAAGCAACTCGAAAGGAAACAACGGCTCATATTGAATGAATTAAGTTGTCTAAAAATATCCAACGGTGGATGTTGCATCTCGTTTACTATCTCGATCTCAGCTGTTCATTGGCCAGTTTTTATATTAATTTTTCAAATGAGTTTTTTTAAAAATAGTTAACAAAACTAAACAACTTAATAAACAATTATTTTAAAGTTGTTGGAACTTTTATTTTGTAGGGAATTTAGGTTTTATGGTATATTTAAGCATTTAGGGTTTATGGTACAAGGTTTAGGATACCATATTGGTTTCATAAAAAACAAAAAAATATGTTTACCAGAAAGGGTGACACAAATTTATAGTATCAATTTAGGGTCTAGTGTTAAGGTTTACGATTTTGAAATTAAACA
>OVBE01001064.1:0-40408 GCA_900406425.1 Iberis pinnata
TTCATCACTAGATTATTGTTCAAGGTGTGTTCTTTCTTTTGGGAAGGATTACATCAGCATAGTTCATATGCTAGTCTTGGGCTTCTTTCATTTTAAACAGCAGGAACTTAATCTTCTTGGTTGTTTCTTCAACAATCTCCGAGCCAATCTTGCTTCTTTCACCAACTTGTACCTAGCACAAGGGTGTTCTACGTGGCCGCCCATATAATGCTTCAAAAGGCGACATCCTAATGCTAGCTTGAGGAGATATTATTCCCATGATTTGCCCCATTCCAGCACACATGCTAGCAGCATGTCCTCCAATGTCTGGATTGTTCGTTGAGACTGGCAATTTGTCTGCAGATGGTAAGCCGTGCTCATATTCACCCTGGTTCCTAAGGCTTTTTGGAAAGCCTTCCAGAAGTGTGATGTGAACCGTGAATCCCGATCCCAGACTATGCTTGATGGCACACCATGCAGCCTAACGATCTTATATATGTACATGCCCGCTATGTTTTCAACTCCATCCGTTTTCTTGATGGGAATGAAGTGGGCAGACTTTGTAAGTCTATCCACAACAACACAAATTGCATCCTTCTTTGTTCTGGTCACGGGCAGTCCACTTACAAAGTCCATTGCCACATTGTTCCATTTCCATTCCGGAATAGGAAGGTTTTGCAACAGCCCACTCGACACTTGGTTTTCCTCCTTAACCAGTTGGCAAGTTGGACACTTAGCAACCCAGTTTGCTCCTTCCTTTTTCATTCCCATCCAATGATAGTATCGCTTCAGATCACGATACATCTTATTAAGCCTTTGGTGGATTGAAAATCTAGACTGGTGCACTTCTTTTAATATCTCTTCTTTAAGCTCCTTAGAATCCGACACTAAAACTCGGCCATGGACTATAATTGTCCCATTGTTCGAAGTTTCATATTATGTCTGCTCATTTTTTGCCACTTTTTGCAGGTTCTCATCTTGAGCCTGAGCCAATCGTATCCTTGTGAGTAAGTCCACTTGATTTGCCGCGTCCAAACCCAAAAGCTCCTGATCTTCAGACAAGACATTCAACCTTAGTGTCCTGATCATGCAACCCAATTCCACTACTTCTTTTCTGCATCAACATTAGCCCATCTTCGACTTAAAGCATTGGCCACTTGATTCGCCTTTCCTGGATGATAGGCGATATCAGCATCATAGTGTGCTACCAGTTCCATCCATCGCCTTTGCCTTAGATTCAGTTCAGGCTGGGTGAAGATGTACTTTGAGCTCTTATGATCGGTGTATATTTTCACATTGGTTCCATACAGCTATGACCGTTAGATCTTAAGTGCCACAACTCTCATTTCTAGGTCATGGGTTGGTTAGTTCCCTTCATGTTTCTGTAATTTCCTTGATGCGTAGGCAATTAATTTTTCTCCTTGCATCAGAACGCATCCCAGCCCAGTTATTGATGCGTCTGTGTAGATCACATAAGGCACATCTAGTTCTGGTAAGGCTACAACCGGTGCACTTGTGAACCTTTCTTTAAGTTTCGTGAAGCTCCCTTCATATTTCTCTGCCCATTTGAATTCCACATTCTTGCCTGTTAATTGTGTTAAGGGTTGGGCCAGACTCGCAAATCCTTTAACAAACTTGCGGTAGTATCCCACAAGTCAAAGGAAGCTCCTTATTTTTGTTGCATTCTTTGGTCTTGGCCATTCTTTGATGGCTCTTATTTTCTCGGGATCAACCATCACTCCTTGATCCGAGACAATATGCCCAAGAAACCCAATGCTTCTTTGCCAAAAGCTACATTTTCTTAGCTTTTCAAAGAGTTGGTGTTCCCTTAGCCGTTTCAGCACCATTTCTCAAATGATCTTGGTGCCTTTCCAATCTCTTGAGTAGACAAGGATGTCATCAATGAAGATAATGAAAAACTCGTCTAAACAGTCCTGGAACAGTGCATTCATCCTATTCATGAAGGTTGCCGGTGCATTGGTCAATCTGAAAGGCATTACCACAAAATCGTAGTGGCAATACCTTGTCCATAATGCCATCTTCCTTATATCCGCTGGATCGATTAGAATGGTGATATCTAGACGCCAAGTCAATCTTGGAGAACCACATTGCTCCTTTCAATTGACCCAACAACTCATCTATCTGGGGTAAAGGGTACTTATTCTATATAGTCACCCTATTCAACCCGCGATAGTCGATGCAAAGCCTAAGGCTTCCATCCTTCTTTTTCACAAACGGTACCGGCGCAGCCCAAGGTGAATTGCTCGGCTTATTGTACCCCTTATCCAGCAACTCTTATTGTTGCTTCTTTAACTTGACCATCTTAGCCGGTGCCATTCTATAAGGTTCCTTGGAGATTGGATTTGTTCCTGGTTCTAGCTCTATTGTGAACGTGTCCGACCGATCTGGTGGTAGTCCAGTCAAGGTTCAGAACACATCTTCAAACTCATTCACAACCGGTATATCCTTAATCTCGGCATCCGGCCCAACTTCACTCATAGTGATAGTGGCTAGGTATGCCTCACATCCTTTTTCTAGCATCCTCCCGGCCTTGATTGTTGATACAACTAGACTTCCCGAGGTAGGCCGTATTCCCTGGAATTCGAGATTTCCCTTCTCTATTCCAAACCGCACCTGCCCTCGATGACAATCTATATTTTCCTTATACTTGGAAAGCCAATCCATTCCTAAGATCACCTCGTGATTCTCGATTTGAACAATGACTATATATGCCGGCATTTCCACGTTACCTATCCTAACAGGAATTTCACGGACCATTCCTTGCGAGAGCATGGTGTGACCACCAGTGACTCTCACTTTCACTTGAGTTCCGGATGTTTCCTTCACAAACATCCCTTTCCCTATCATGTCCAAGCTCACAAAACTGTGTGTTGGCCTGGAGTCAAACATGGTGTGTGTTTCCACACCACCTATCACTAAGGTCACTACACATTCATTCCCCAGAATGCTAAGTCCCTTCCCAGTTCTTTTGTGCCAATGATGCAAATGCTGAAATTTTTAATCTATTTGGAAAGGTGAGAACGTACCAGTGATCGCGTTGAAGTTTGCATCATTGTTTCTTTCCTTTGAGAGTTCATAGACTTGCATTTCACCCGTCTGTTGCTTTTTTGCTTGCGGCTGCGGCTTATTATTGCCACAGCCTCCTTTCTGTCCCACTTGCCTTTTCGGCTAATAACTTAGGGCATTCTCTCTGGAATAGCCCTGTTTTGCCGTAATGGTAACAAGTCCTAGGATTCACCCCACATGTTCCACGTTGGCCTTGTTCCATTTGTGGACAGCTTTGGATTCCATGATCCTTATTTCCGCATCGAAGGCATGCACCAGTTGCCTTCCATCATTCACCCCCGTGCCTATGACCACATGTCTTGCACTCTACATTCCTTGCAACAGTCTTGCATCATTACCAGCTTTAAAATTCCGTTTACGATCACCACCCTTGTAAGCCTAGTTGGGTGGCTGAGCCCATGAGCGGTACAAGGCGTATTCCTCCTCTAGGTCCTCCTCTATCATAGCCGCCCTTTCCACCAGTTCTGAAACTGAACTAAAGGTTCGGACCGAAAAATGTACACAAATCTGGACCTTTAGTCCACGACAGAACCGACAAACTTGAGCCTGCTCATCCTCAAGCTCCTTTCCCACATATCGCCTTAAGCGATTGAATTCTTCTTCATACTCTCGCACGGTTCTTCTGACTTGAACCAAATCCAGGAAGGCACATCCGAGTCTATCCCATGCGTCTGACTGGAAGAACTGTTTGCTAAAATCTCTTCAAAATCCGCAAAGGTGTGTATCTGTTCACCCTTGCATTTTTCTACCGAGAGCCACCAATTGTGTGCATCACCTTCCAGGAAGTGGATCGCAATGTCCTTCCTGTAATCTTCCGGGCACTATGTGGAACTAAATTTCCTAGCCAGACGGCTTCTCCATTGATCTGCTTCTATTGGATCTGAACTTCCCGTGAAGTGCTTGGTCCCAAGCCTTGAGATATGCTCCAACACGCTCAAGTAGTCCACTTTCTTTTGTGCGACTCTTGCCGGAGGAGGCAAGATCTCTACCACTTCATGGTTCACTACATTCAGCCCACCAGTAAGGGGCTGAGCCGTGAGGATCGTAGCGGATTATCCTACTGTGGCATTCTCACCCGCAGTGCAAGTTTGTACCAACTTTTTGGTATCTTCCGTCATTGCCAGAATGTCTTTCCACATCATTTCTCGGGTCAGAACCGCAACAAAGTCCACTTATTTATTTGCATCGTTCTCATTCATACCCGCATCATCCTCCTTCCCAGCATTGGAGGATCCCCCCACTTCTTCCACATACCCCTCTTGAGATGGGGTCGGGTTCACAATCCTGGTTTCACCATGGATCTCCACATTTTCTACCCGCGTTTGCACCATTCTTGCACCGAAACCTAGCGCATATGTACCTCCCAATTCATTCCCTCCAACCACAGGTCCGGTTGGGGTCTTGTTCCCTTTATTCCTAGTTTCCTTTCCACCAGCCACATGTCCGGTTGGAGTTTTGTTCCCAGCATTTGTTGCAATCGTGTCCAGATCTTGCTTCTTATCTTTCTTCCTTTTTCTTGACTTGTCGCTTTTACCCATCTATAAGGCCAAAAAGTCACAAAAATACGTTTAATCTTTAGTAAGGACTTAGCAACCTACCAACACGAGTTTTTCACGGCCAAAGAGTGGTGATCCCCCATAACCCACACACTAGTCTAAGGATCTAGCGTGCTCTGATACCAACTTGTGACGCCCCATCCCGGACACTAAGTCCGGAATGGCCATCACACGCCGAATCACTAAGTGATTCCGGCCAAATCAATTCATTTTAAGGCTTTCGCCGTTTTTAAGTCATTTTCATCTGAGGTTCAGTTCTGAGATTTGTTTTTAAGCCTTTGAGTATTAGAGTTTTATATAAATGTGGAAGCAACTTATATAAACGGGTTTTTTATTTAATAGACTTAAGATTCATTAAAACTTGATTGTTTGCCCTAGTCTATCACCACCCTTCTTGCGGCCATGAATCCTCATTCTAAGCCAAATCCTTCCCACGATCCCCTTTGTTACTTGAAACCACAAAACGATTAAGTAATACAACAGACTACTTAGTGCGTAATTTAAGTTTCTTATCTAGTCTATATGCATGTTTTCACCCATTTATTCCCGTCAATTCTTAAGTTAATTTTCTGATTTTTATGTTCGAATTTTGGCCCAAGGCTTCCCCACTTTGGTCTGCCTTGGATAACATATTCCAATATCCCAAGCCATTTTCCGAGTTATCCAAGACTTAGGCTAGAACTCCGCAACATCAAGTTGGTTTGATGATTTTCCCTTAAGGTGAAACCAGACTAAACTTGGTCACGGCGAATCACCGCGGTTCAAGCCGATTGGGTCTCGGCTATGGGCTTAAGGGACGAATACATAGAAAAGGGAAAAGGAGTAAGTTGGGTTCGGATTTAGTCGTTTCACTAACATTTCCCTATATGAACTTAGCCTAACTCGTTTACGCACCTTTGCTCATGGAGGACGGTTTACCAGACTGATCTTCCAAAGTGTGTGTGTCCACTTAGGCTTGATTGCTTAACACTTCCAAGCCAACTATTAAACTCTATCTCAATGTCTTAGTATTTTCTCATGATTTTATTCAGAGAGTCATCTATGTGTGTTCTGGTGCGCTGAAAATGAGCCAAGGCGCTCTATTTATAGAGTTTGGCCCATAACCATTTTAAAACCACCATGGCTACTCGTGCCTCTTCGAACAGGCACATTTGACCAAACTGGTGCCAGTTGAGCATAATCGCTCAACCGCCTAATTGCTAAACCGCCTAGCTCGGCCCAGTTGCCCAGCTAGTGCCCAATTCACTTAGGTGGCTCAACTAGCCGACACTTAACTCGAGCTCACTCAGCTGACTTGAGCTACCTAAGCTAAATTCAGCTGGATCAGCTACCTTAGCTTGATCCTTCCACTTGCCCAGCTGGATCTGAGCCTTTGAGCTTTCCAACAAATTTTTCCCAAGTCCTTCCACCTTTTTACTTAGCCATTCGGACCTTTTGAGTCCAAAAGCTAAGTCTTCCATTTGGATTCCCTTTGTTCATTGCTCTTTCCCTTTGTCTGCATTTCCTAGAAAGGAACTAAGTCCTTTCATTCCCCCTTTCCATAGCCAAGATTGCGGATCTTACCTTGGCTATGGACCGTCCCGCGAACTAGTGAAGTTCGGGGACGTGAAAATATAGGCATGGATACATGAACTGTGGGCAACAACGCCATATTGATAGCCATGGGTGTCGGTAAACTAAAGTGATGGCCATGGGTGCCTGTAAGTGTATTGAAACAGTCATGTGAGCTTGTAACACTACTAAAACGGTCATCTGAACCGAACTAGGTGTAATGCTGACTGTTAAGGCATGATGTCATATTGGGTTGGACTGGTGGTGTGTCCGTATACATTTGGATGATCAGAGAAGTCCAACCATACTGTTAAAACTGATAAAAATTGGTAAGTAAAACTAGAACTGAAATGAACTAACTGAATTAATGGTTTAAGGGAAACATATCTGCTTTGTGCGAAGTGGTGCGGACTAAGCCGCATTCACTAAGAAAAGTAGCAATCGCTTATGCCTCCTTTGTGGTCGCAGGTGTTGCTAAGGAATTATAAAACATACAGAATCAAGGCTAAGGAAGGAAGGATGGTAGATTTTTTCTAAGTATTGGGTAGATTAATCTAGTTTAGTACAATGTAAAAGGCATGCGTAATGAATGTATTAAACTGATTGAACCTGAAAATTGCATGAAAATCGCCTAAGTATAGACTAAACCTCCTTAACTCTCTATCATTTTGATTTACAAACGGGGATTTGTTTGGATTTCCAAACGGTAACACGTTTGGCTGGTAAGGAAAATAGGGTTAGGACATCGCAAAGTGGTATCAGAGCCTATACGGTTCTAGAGTAAGTTCTAGAGTATAAAGGTTATGGGAAAAATCAATCCTTCCAATTGCCTTCACCGCTGTAAGTCTTCTCATTTCCAAAATGTGTGTGTGAAAAGTTAATCTTGACATTAACTTCCGAATAATCTGTTTGGAGATGAGGAGGAACACTAAGGGAAACAGGCAAGGTGTTGCAGGTGATGAGAACCCTGAAAACCAACCAAAATAGAATCTGGGAGTTGGGAAATGGAAACCAAGGCAATGGTGCTGGTGGTGCTAGTCAGGTGGGACTCGAGGCAATCCTGATGATGCTTGCACAAGTGTTGGAAAGGTTGCCGGCATGTGGTGGAGGAGCTGCTGGTAATCCCTCTATTGGGAATGATCCACCTAAAGTGGAATTGGAGGAAGAAGCTCCAGTGAATAGTCCTACCTACCTTAAGGTGATGGAACATATGCAACGTTTTGGAACTAAGTTCTTTTCCGGTGGCACAAATCCAATTTAAGCGGATGGGTGGGTGTCACAGATGTAAAGAAACTTTGAGTCCATTCGACGTCCCAAAGGATACAAAAGCGACATAGTAGTGAATTATCTGGATGGGGATGCACATGCTTGGTGGTTGAGTGCTTCAAGTCGAAGGAACATTAATACTTGGGAGAATTTATGTGAGAAGTTTAGGGAGAATTACTTCCCACAAGAAGCTTTCGTTCATTCGGAAGGAAAATTCCTAGAGTTGCACCAAGGATCTAAAAGTATGTGAGAATATGAGGCTGAGTTAAATAGACTCAAGAAATATGCGGGCCATGAGCTCGATGATGAGAAGATCCAAGTTAAAATATTTATGAGGGGTCTAAGACTTGAGATCAAGAACCGATGCCTAGTTAGAAAATTCTCGTTAGTTGGTCGGTTGGTGGAGAAAGCCGCCATGATCCAATATGGGTTGAGTGAGGAGGCGAGGATGACTGCTAGGAAATGATTGTAACACATAGTCCAGTTGTGAACCATCCTGGAAGTAAGAAGCAAAGTTTTGAAAAGATGGGTGGTTCGAGAAAGTCAAGTGGACGTAGACCATGTCCTAAATCTGGGAATAATCACGGTGGTGAATGTTGGGATGGTTCGAGAGCATACCATCATTGCGGTAGATTGGGGAACATGGTACGTGATTTTCTTGAGAGGGATGCAAAGCCAGTGGTGAAAGGAAGGGACAATGGACTGCGAGTATGCTATCATTGCAGTGAAGTTGGTCATATCAAGACGCATTGTCCAAAACTGGTGTAACAAATGGAGAAACCGGCAAACGAAGATTTGCCACCAGCAAAGCGGCAAGCTGTAATACCAAGAGCATACACAATGTCTGGAGAGGATGCAGGTCTAAGCTCATCTTCTAAGCCTATCACTGGTGAGTCCCTATCACTCATCTCTAAATCTCTAAGTAAAATGTAAATGAAAATAAAAAGTAAGGTTTGTGTGGAACCTTAGCATTTTGGGTGAATGTGTAGGGACCTTAAACATGGATGGTATGGAAACCCATGTTCTGTTCAATTTGAGGGCTACTCAGTGTTTTGTGACCCCGAATCTAGTTGGGCTAGGTGGGTTCAAGATGGAACCAGACCATGAGTATGGCTTGGTAACAGCTGCGGGAGCCCAAGTCATGGAGATGTTGGGAAGGGTACTGAACATACCAATGGTGAGAAATCAGTTGATTCTCCCAACTAATCCGATCGTATGTCCAGTGAAGTCGTATGATGTAATTCTTGGGATGGATTGGCTTGGAAAGCACAAAAGCACAAGACACATCTCGATTGTCACAGAGGTCGAGTAAAATTTGAAACGGCCAAAGGATGGTTCGAGTATCAAGGCATTTGTCAAATAAACGAAAGTCTTGTGATCTCCATGATCTAAGCTGAAAAGCTAATCAAGAAGGGATGTGGAAGCATACTTAGCAACGATCCAGATGGTGTAAGTTGTACCGGATGCTGAGTTGGGCAACTTTCCGTTGGTTCAAGACTTTGAGGATGTATTCCAGCCGTTAACTAGTTTACCTCCGTATAGGTCTGATCAATTTACGATTAAACTAAAGCCAGGGACTGCGCCAATATATAAGGCAGCTTACCGAATGGTGCCAAATGAAATGGCCGAGTTAGAGAAGCAACTAGGCACATTGATGGGAAAAGGGTTTGTGCGACCAAGTAGCTAACCTTGGGGCGCACCAATGATGTGCGTTAAAATGCAAGATGACAACTTCAGGCTCTGCATTGACTATCGAGGGTAAAACATGGTAATTATCAAGAATAAGTACCCTTTGCCAAGGATTGATGAGTTGCTCGATCAACTCAGAGGGGCAACTTGGTTTTCAAAGATAGACCTCGCATCAGGCTATCATCATATTCCTATTAAGGAAGATGATATTAAAGAATGCGCCTGCTACAATCATGAACCTCATGAACATCATGTTCTAGGATTGCTTAAATTATTTTGTTATCATCTTCTTCGATGACATACTCTTCTATTCAAAGACCCGAGAGGATCATGAAAATCACTTAAGAATAGTGATGAACCGCTTAAGGGAGCATAAGTTGTTCATCAAGCTGAGCAAGTGCAGCATTTGGCAGAGTCATATTGGCTTCTTGGGCCTTGTGGTATCAGATTAAAGGGTGTCAGTTGATCTTGAAAAGATAAAAGGCCATCAAAGATTGGCCAAGACCTCAGAATGCTTAAGATTTCATGAGCTTTTTGGGTTTAGCTGGGTATTATCGGAGATTTTTTAAAGGCTTTGCAAGCATGACTCAGCCGATGACTAAGTTAACCGAGAAGGATGTTCCTTTCAAAAGGACTGATGAATGTGAGGAATGCTTTCAGAATCTTAAGGAGATGCTAACCCAAACTCCAGTGTTGGCTTTACCCATTCTGGATGAACCATTTGTGGTTTGTACGTATGTATTGCGTGTTGGCTTTGGTTGTGTACTCATGCAACAAGGAAGGGTCATTGCTTATGCGTCCAGGTAGTTGAGGAAGCATGAGGGGAACTATCCTACTCATGATCTAGAAATGGCCATGGTAGCATTTGCGCTGAAGATCTGGAGATCTTATGTTTTTGGTGGAAAGGTCCAAGTCTTCACATACCATAAAAGCCTTAAGTACTTATTCACTCAACCTGAGTTGAACTTGAGACAAAGAAGGTGGCTGGAACCGGTTGTGGACCATGACCTTGAGATTGCATATCATCCAGGCAAGGCAAACTCAGTTGCTGATGCGTTAAGTCGGAAGAGAGGAGCTTCGGCCGCATAAAAGAATATGGTGAATTCAATTGGGATGGTCGAGTGATTAAGGTTGTGGGCTTTGACTACCGAAGGGAAACCATTGGGATTGAGTGCAACTGATCAAGCGGACCTCTTAACACGAGTTCGGCTAGCCCAAGAAAAAGATTAAAACCTGGTTAAGGCTTCGAATAATGAGAATTCAGAGTACCATATTTAAACAACGGAACCATTCTGGTTAATGGTCGAGTATGCGTGCCAAATGATCAGGAGTTACGGGAACAAATCTCGAGAGAAGCGCATCAAAGCAAGTTCTCAATACATCCAGGCTAGACCAAGATATATAGGGACTTGAAGCGTTATTACCATTGGGTTGGAATGAAGCGAGATGTAGCAAGCTGGGTTGTAGGCTGCAAAATATGCCAAATGGTGAAAGTTGAGCATCAAGTACCCAGTGGGTTGTTGCAAAGTCTGTCCATTCCTGAATGGAAGTGGCAAGTGGGAAAGCTATCTACACTTATTCAAATTTTCTTATAACAACAGTTATCAAGCAAGTATCCAGATGTCCCTGTATGAAGCATTGTACAGTCTTTTGTGATGAACTCCCTTATGTTGGACTAAAGTGGGAGAGAGGAGCATATATGGCCATAACTTTGTGGAGGAAACAACAGAAAAAAAATCAGGATCCTCAAGATCAAAATGAAAAAAGCTCAAGATCGGTAAAAGAGTTATGCTGATAGAAGGAGGAAAGAGCTTGAATTTTCCGTTAGGGACATGGTTTACCTCACGGCCATTACGTATAAAAGGGAAGGATAGAGCATCTAAAAATACTAATTTGAACCCAAGGTACATGGGTCCCTTTAAGATCTTCGAAAGAATTGGAAAGTTAGCTTATAGGTTGGAGTTGACTCGAGCTATGAATCAATTTCATGATGTCTATCATGTCTCGTAGTTAAGAAAGCATATCACTAATTGGGACAACATCATGAAAGAAATTCTAGTGGGCTTAAGGGAAAATCTGACGGTTGAGGGAAGGTCAGTTCAAAAAACCGGAACCACAATACAAACTGAAAGAAAAAAACGGGTCAAGTACGTCCAGGTCGTATGGGATTGTGATGGTGATGAGGAAAAGACTTGGGAACCCGAGGAATTTATGAGGGCGAAGTTTCCAAAGTGGTTTGGGCTAAGAATAGTAAAGGCGAATATTCAAGGACAAATTTAGCTGCAGTGGGGGAGAATTGTTTCACATGCAATCCGATAAGTAAACAAGAATTATTCGAGTGGTCCGGCCAAAAGATAATTACCTCGAGCCAAGGGGTTAAAATCATCAAGTTGGGCAAGAATCATGAAAGTGTTAAGGGAATTGAGTTGGTTTAAGGAATATTCGATGATGAGATCAACACTAGATCATGATCAATGCATTGGCAATCCGAATGTGTGCATGATGAACCGAAGAGTTGGGTTACCATGTGGATAAAAAACTCCAGAACACAATAATCAGCATAAGGTGGCAGTTGATCGAGGGGTTAGGTCAGACCGGTCGATATCAGACAGTTTGGTTGGTGGTTTGAATGAGACCTTGCACATTTTACTTAATGAATGCGCACAGTCGTGTGTCATCAGTCAGGTCCATGCACAGATTTTAGAGCTACGCGCAGTTTACGTGTTGATGTTGTTCCCCATCGAAGTTCCCTATAAATAGCAAGCTCATGCGAACATTTCTACTCTTCTGCGTTAATCAGTTCATAGAGAGAGAAAGTGTCATAGCGAGAGAAAGATCGAGTGTTGGGAGGATCAGTATGTGAACCACGCTAATCAATCCGCATTAGTTCGTGTGAAGCAGTCCCTAAGATCAATCAGTCATGAGAATCCATTCGCGAGGCGATCAGTTCATGAAACTAAGAAGAATCTGTCAAGTTAACAGATTTATCTAAGGTGAGTGTGTTGTAACCATAGTTTAGGCATGTCTTCGTGATAGTCTAAGGCCATGGGTACCGTATTGATGGTCGTAAGACCGTACTGATGGTCGTGTGACCTTACTGATGCCTTTCTGGCATGAAAGTATGATTTAGATGGTCATATAGACCTGGATACATGAACTGTGGGAAATGATGTCGTATTGATGGCCATGGGCCGGTAAAATGAACTGATGGCCATGGGTGCATGTAAGTGTACTGAAATGGTTATGTGAGCCGGTAAAAGTACTGAAACGGTCATGTGAACCAAACTGGGCATAATGCATACTGTTAAGACATAATGTCATATTGGGTTGGACTATTGGTCAGTCCATATGCTTCTAGATGATCAGAGCACTCCAACCATACTGTTATAACTGATAAAAGTCGTTAAGTAAAACTAGAACTAAAATGAACTAACTGAACTGATGGTTTAAGTGGACCATGTTTTATGCGAAGTGGTGCGGATTAAACCGCATTCACTAACCAAAGTAGAAATTGCTTATGCCTCCTTTGTGGTTCCATGTGTTGCTAGGGAATGAGACATCATGCAGAATCAAGGCTAAGGAAGGAAAGATGGTGGATTTTGGCTAAGTATTGGGTAGATTAATCTAGTTTAGTACAATGTAAAAGGCATGTATAGCGTATGTATTAAACTTATTGAATCTATCTAATAATGCATGTTTTACTTAAGAACTCTAAAAGAACCTGAAAATTTCATGTAAATCGCCTAAGTATATATTGAACCTCGTTAACTCGTTATCGTTTCGATTCATGAACGGTGATTCGTTTGAATTTCCAAACGGTACCACGTTTGGATGGTAAGGACAATAAGGTTAGGTCGTTGCAATAGGCTCTAAACTACGAAAAAACATAAAAGAAGATCTGATCGACTTCCTCAAAGAGAATAAACAAAATTTTTCCTGGAGCACAAGGTACATGCCCGACATAAGTTTGGATATAATATTTCATGAGCTAAACGCATAGCCAATTTTGAAACCTGTTAGACAAAAGAAACGAAAACTAGGCGCCATTCAAGCTCATGCAGTCTAAGATAAAGTGGGTAAACTATTAGACGAATGATCCAATACCAAAGTCAAATACCCCAACTGGTTTGCCAACCCCGTGGTGATTAAGAAAAATAATGGCAAGTGGAGAGTATGCATCGACTTCACAAACTTAAACAAAGCATGTCCCAACGAGAGCTTCCCGCTACCAAACATAGAGAAACTAGTAGAAGCCACAATAGGATATAAACTCCTCTCGTTCATGGAGGCCTTTTCCGGCTATAACCATATACTAATGCACACTGATGACAGTGAGAAGACAGCTTTCTCGGGGGAGCTCGGGAAGACAATGGAAGTATACATTGACAACATGCTTGTCAAATCCTCCGACGAGGATGATCACGTAGCAGACCTCCGCATCTATTTTAAATTCTAAACACCTACGGGATGAAGCTGAATCCGGCTAAGTGTACTTTTGCAGTCACTTCAAGAGAGTTTCTTGGTTAACTAGTAACCAAAAGAGGCATCAAATCTAACCCCAAGCAGATCAATGCGCAATGGAAGATGCCATCGCCCAAAAACACGAGGGAAGTATAGAGGCTAACAGGGCACAGAGTAGTGCTAACTCGCTTCATCTCCAAATCGATAGATAAGTGTTTACCATTCTACAATCTCCTAAAAGGAAATAAGAAGTTTGTTTGGAATGAAGAGTGAGAACAAGCATTCACGGAGTTAAATAACTATTTGATGACACCTCCAATGCTCTCTAAGTCGCTGGAAGGGGAAACCCTGTTCTTGTACATAGTGGTTTCAACGCACGCGATCAGATTGATCTTAGTACGCGAACACCTGAGTAACCAAAAGCCAAAATTTTACCTAAGGAAAATCATGGACAACACATAAAAAGGTATCCAATGATAGAAAAGTTGGCCTTGGCAGTAGTCCACTCGGTGAGGAAGCTACGATCCTATTTCAATCGCATTCGATTATCATTTTGTCAAACCAACCACTGCGTACGATCTTTCACAGCCCGAGCCAGTCAGGGAGACAGTCAAAGTGTGTAGCTGAACTGAGCGAACAGGATATAGAGTTCAAAAGCATAACTTGCACGAAATCGCATGTGCTTGCAGATTTCTTCATCGAATTACCATGCGAGATGGAGAACGCGTCTAAGTACTCTGAAGCATCATTATCCTTATACGTCAATGGAGCAAGCTCAAAACACGGCTCAGGAGTATTCGTGAGACTCATTGCTCCAACTGGCAAAGTAGTTGAGCAATCGTTTAAGCTAAACTTCGCGGGCTCGAACAATGAAGCTGAGTATGAGGCGATGATAGCCGGTCTGCCTGTGGCATCACCAATTGGGGCAAAGTGAATCAACGTATATTGCGGCTCTCAATCAGTAGAAAACCAATTAAATGGGAAATACGAAACAAGGGATGACATAATGGAAGCATACACGGAAGTGGTGAAAAGCCTCTCTAAGGACTTCCTCAAATTCGAGCTAATTAACATCCCCAGAAGAGAAAATACACCTGCGGATGCCCTAGAAACCACGGTCTCAACCATGGACCCTCAAAAACCAAGAATCATCCCGGTCTTGACAATTAAAAAACTCAGCATCTCGGTAACTAAGACCACCAGCGTTATACAAGAATCGGTAGAAGAGTACATTATAAACTTTGACCTAGAAGATATGGAGGCGGACGAGATCCCGAACAAGCACACGAGGTCGAAACATAAATAGATTGGCTAATCGAGATACTTGCATACATCAAGGACGGGATCATACCCTCCAAAGAAATGGGATGCAAGAAATTTGAAAGCCAAAAGCGCGAGGTACACTCAGTTAGACGGAAATCTCTACAAATGGAGTGTCCGAGGACCACACTTAAAATGCATATTCGGTCATGAGACCAAGAAGACAATAAGGGAAGTCCACAATGGAGTGTGCAGAATCCATTCGGGTGGTAGAGCCTTGGCATTCAACATCAAGAAGTATGGTTACTATTGGCCAACGATGATTTCCAATTGCAAGAAATACTGATAAAATGTCCCTTGATGAAAGAACACTCCTTGAGGACTTCATGAATGAAATGGATGGTGGATGAAGGTAGAAATGGATGAATGGCTTTTAAAAGTGATGGATAGATTAGATGGATTGACAGGAACACAAAAAGGATGAGGAAAGGCCTTTGATACACCTGAGTCTCCCGGATATTACACACTAGAAGGTTGTAGAAAGGGATATGACACACCATAGCTACTGAGCCAACAAGAGAGAAAAGATGAAAACTTAATCTTTACTAAAATGAAGCCTGAAAATGAAATTATGTCTCACTGAAGATTTTAGAAGAAATGAGCTCAATCCATGGTGGATTAAGCTCAAGAACACAAGAGAAAGTTTGAATGTTTGAGAGAAAGAAAGAGAGATTTCAAAGAGAAGATTTTTCTTCCTTATTCATTACTTTAGACGCATACATCATATTTATATGTGAGTACCTTAAACTTAACCTAAAATGGTAATATTAAGGTTTACAATGGCAAAAGGTAAAATTGTAAAATGGTAAAAGAGAAACCGCGTGGTACGGACACGTAAGTGGTCCAAAAAATAGCTAGGCACGTGTGTGTTGACCAAGGAAGGAAATTCTCGTCCAACTTTTTCCCAACGGCTATATTACCACTTCCAGAACCTTCCTTAGTGAAACAAAGTTTGGTGCATAGACCGCTCAAGTTGGCCGAGAGTTTATCGTGATATCTTCTCTCGATGGTTCTCGTTAATATGCGCATCTTTGGTAAGGCCATGCGCAATGCTTCTCGGGCCCAAACATCAAACCATGCGCATACTTGGCCTAGCGTGTTTTCCTGATAACTTGGCTCACACGTAAAGCCGATGTATGCGCATTTTCCCCTTTTGGCCCAATTCTATCCGCATTGTTTGTCTAGCCTTTGCGATATCCTTTGATGCTTGGCCTAGTTACCCTTATGTGCCGATACTCCACTTCTGATAGCTCTGATGGCGCGTTTTCTACGACTTCATCCAAGCCTTATGTTTTTCGTTCCTACACACGTTCCAATCCTCTTATTTGATTTCTCTTAAGTCTTAGAAGAGGATACCAAACTCAACACTCCCCCCGAAGTCTAGCCGTGATGAATGGTTAGACTTGAAACCCATGGTAGCCGAGACTCATTAAAACCTTTAGAGAGAAAACCCACTGGACAAAACTCCCTAAAGGAAAAAGAGTACCAGGCCCCATGGTTAAGAGAGCTACTCTTGGATGATGCTTGTGAGTCCAAGTTTCCCTTGTATGAACTCACAAGCCTTAGTGTTTGCTGCCTTGGTGAAAATATTGGCATATTGATCCGAGCTTCTTGTGTAGGTTGGAAGAATGATTCCCTGCTCAACTGCTTGTCTCACCTTATGACATTTCACCTCTATATGCTTTCTCCTCTCGTGGAAGACATGGTTATGGGATTCTTTGACTCGATGCCTAGGTCCTTGAGAAGTCCCTTAAGCCATACTAGCTCATTTGTGAGCTTTTTCATGGCCCGGTACTCGGCCTCAGCGCTTGAACAAGAGATAGTCTTCTGCTTCTTGCTTCTCCAAGTAACTATGTTCCCCCAATGAAGGTACAATACCCGTTTGTAGACTTCCTATCATTCCCATCACATTCCCAATCCGCATCAAATAGCCTACTATCTCGGTATTGTCATTGCTTCCCATCCAAACACCTTGACAGGGAGTTCCCTTCAAGTATCTTAGAGATGCGATCAATCATGTTCCAACGGTGCTTCTTGGGGTCTTGCATGTGTTGGCTTACCTGGTTCACAACAAAACATATGTCAGGCCGTGTAATGGTTAAGTAAATCAACTTACCAACCATCCTCCTATATTGGTGAGTATCTCCGAATGGTTCACTTTCAATCTCTCCTTTCCTCATGACTTTGTAGCCATCTTCAAGGGGTGTCCTACAAGGATTTTCTCCAAGCTTTCCTGTTTTCACTAAGATGATAAAGAACATCCTTTATTTGGGACTAGAAAAGACCCTTTTCGGACCTACATATCTCTATTCCAAGAGAGTACTTCAATTCTCCTAAGTATTTAATATCAAAGACATATTTAAGATGATCTTTAGTGAGTTGAATACCTACCTTGTCATCCCCAATGATGATTATATCATCAATGTAGATAAGGATGACAATTTTACCTCTTTGGCTAGTTTTAACAAATAAAGTGTGGTCACCTTCTGATTTGATGAAGTCTTTTGCAATAAGGGTAGAACTCAACTTGTGGTACCAGGCCCTTGGGGACTGTTTAAGTCCGTAGATAGCTTTGTAGAGCTTGAGAACTTTCCTTTGAGCAATAGAAGTCTCTAGGCCCGGTGGTGGTCTCATATAAACCTCTTCTTCTAGGTCTCCTTGAAGAAAGGCATTCTTTACGTCCATTTTCCATAGATCCCACTTGAGATTAGTAGCCACATCCATGATGACTCTAACAATATGTAATTTTGCAACCGGAGCAAAAGTGTCTAGGTAGTCCTCCCCATAGTTTTGGGTGAAGCCTCTAGCCACCAATCTCGCCTTATGCCTTTCAATATCCCCATTTGCCTTGTATTTGATGGTGAATACCCACTTAGACGTCACTACTTTCTTTCCTTTTGGGAGCTCAACTTCTTTCCAAGTGTTATTCCTTTCCATTGTTTGTAATTCATTATCTATTTCTGTTCTCCATTATGTGGTTTTTATGGCCTCATTGTATGACCTTAGTATTTGAGCTTGGTCCATCTTACTAGTGAATACTTGGTGATCCTTTGGAAAGCTTGTCATTGAACACACTTTTTGAATAGGGTGTGCGACTGCCTTACTGTTGTACTACACTCTTGTGTTCATCCAGTTTGATGGAGGATATTTAATTCTTGTGCTTCTTCTCAAGACTGGTTGTTGCGGTTCTAGGTCTTGTCCTTCCTCTTGGTGAGGTTCCTGATGCTCAAAAAATCCCCCTTGATCATGAATTGGTGAATCCAGAGTTTCTTGGTCTTGGATTTGTTCATTAACCACTTCTTCTTGTTGATTGACCAAGGATTCATCTTCATTACCCCCTTCATGATCAAGGTGGGTAGTGTCTTGAGATGATACGGGCTGTTCATGATTAGGAACATTGGTTGTTACTCCAAGATTTTCCAATATTTTCTTTAGGTTCTCGGCCTTATCCGAACAAGAGGTAGACAAATCCTGTAAGTGATCCCAATTCTTCTCATCATAAAATGCCATACTTGACATATCTGGAGACCAAAACCCTTCTTGTTTCCGGAACATAACACTAATAGCCTTTTTGGTTTGTTGAGTATCCAATCAACATGGCTCGTGTACTTTTTGTATCCAAATTGGTTCTTTGATCCCCTGGGACAAAAACAAAAAACACACACCAAAATACTTTTAGATGATTGAGTGAAGGTTTATTTTTATTAAGAACTTCAAAGGGAGAAGGTTGGGATTCAGTTGATTAGGTAACACGCCAAAACCACCGCATCACCCCAAAAACTTTTTGGAACGTTTGCATGGAACATCATAGACCGGGCTGTTTCCATAAGGTTCATATTCTTTCTCTCGGCCACTCCATTTTGTTGTGGAGTATAGGACAGTTCGTTTGATGAATTATGCCATGTTTGTTTAGATGTTCCGTGAAGATATTGCTAGTGTATTCCCCACCATTGTCCGATCTAAAAATTTTAATTTTAGCATTGACATGGTTAGTAATGTAGGATTGGAAATTCACAAAAGCCTCAAATACTCTATCTTTTGATGGGAGTAAAGTAAGCCAAGTGTATTTAGATTTCTCATTTATGAATGTCATAAAGTATTTATGGTTTTCCCTAGATATGCAAGGTGAAGTCCACACATCCGAGTGAATAAGATCAAAACAATTCTCATAAATAGCATTGGACTAAGGAAAAACCGACTTGCAATGTTTATCCAAAATACATGCTTCACAATCATTATTAGCAAAAGAAATATTAGGCAACATAAGTTTTAAAGCCCTCGAATGAGGGTGACCTAGTCTAACATGCCATAACACATTACTAGTAGGATCAACATGCGATGAAAAAACAGTAGAAAAAGATAGATTGGGAGAATGCTTGAAGTCTTCAAGAACATAATGATCCTCCATAGTCCCTCCCATACCAAGGATAGCATTGGTCTTAATATCCTGAAACCAAACATTGTTAGGCCCAAATGTAACATTGCATTGTAAATCATTTGTAACTCGTTTAATAGAAATAAGATTTGATGTAAAGGATGGCATAAAGAAGGGCCGAGAGTTCATTTTAAAAATTTTAAGCTTTCCTACTCCCCTTATAGGGATCCTATCTCCATTTGCTATAATAACATTGCCTAGAGCCTGTTCAAGAATCTCAATTAAATCCATATTACTAATTATATGGTGAGAAGCACCCGAATCTAGGATAAGGGAATCATCTTTATATTGAGCTTTAAGAGAGTTAGCAACGATATTATCCAACATGTTACCGGACTTATATGCCTCCTTGAGAGCTTTGATCAACGCATCAAAATCCTTCTTACTCACATACTCTTCTTCCTTTCTTGCGGATGAAGCTTTGTATGTGACAATAGCTTTAGACCCCTGTCCATCATCTTGATCATGATTTGATCCCTCTTCATCCTCGGTTGCTTTATCTTGGGCAAGGTTAGCCTTCGGTCCACCAGGTTTTGGTCCACCAAGTTTTGTTGGCCTAAGATGTGGGTGGAGAAACCAGCATTTGTCCTTAGTATGTCCCTTATTTTTGCAATGCTCACAGATCATGTTGGACTTCTTTTCATCCTTATGAGACCCCTGATGTGTCGTTGCTATGTCCTTGCTTGCTGCATTTTCCATGACCAACTTTTTCTTCCCAATGAATAGACCGTGGTTACCTTGTTCCCTTTGTATTTGTGAACAAATGTCTTCAAGAGAGCCCAACTTTTCTGCCCTAAGAATATGTTTAACCAGGTCCTTGTAACTTCCATTAAGGATTAAGAGTAAGAAAAATACCTTATCATGTTCACGCCTTTCCCTTAGATCTGATGGTTCAAGAGAAAAGGGTTGAAGCATGTCTAACTCGGCCCACAGTGCCCTAAACTTCCCAAAGTATGAATTAAAATCCATGTCTTCTTGCGTAAGATCACTTATGGCCTTTTTGACCTCATAGACCCAGCTTAGGTTTGATACATTACCAAAAACCTTCTGGAGAATGTCCCAAAGGTCTTTAGCCGTCTCACATAGGAGTAGGCTTCTAGAAGAGGTGGGTCGAGTGAGGTTTGCATGATGCCGAGAACCATTTGATCCTCTTGGAACCATAGGTCTCCATCGGTTGTGTCCTCCTCTTCTTCTCCCTTAGCTTCTTCGGCCTTGGGGTCTTCCTGACCTTCATCATTATCCTTTTCTTTTGCCTCACTGTCCTTTTTCTTTGTCTCCGTGGGTTTCTTCTTCTTGATGATCGGACCAGTCCTTGAGAGCTGGTTTATCAAGCCTTTGCCTCCAAGGAAGATTTTCAAGGTTCGAGCCCAAAGAAGGTAGTTAATACCCTTCAACACAACCGGAACACCGAGAATTTTCTGAGTTTCCATGCAATTTGCACTAAAGTCTTGAGCTTTCGTAGTAAAGATCCAAACTTTGAACGAAAGACCGAAGCATTTATGATAAAGATTTGAACGTTTAGAAGTAGCCTAGATAAAATGTGAAAGAACTAAGATTTCTAAGTGAGTTTTCGGAAGAGAATAGGTAAAAGGAGCTTAATGCTCTGATACACAAGAGAAAATTTGAATGTTCGAGAGAAAGAAAGAGAGATTTCAAAGAGAAGATTTTTCTTGCTTATTCATTACTTTCGGAGCATACATCATATTTATATGTGAGTACCTTAAACTTAACCTAAAATGGTAAGTTTAAGGTTTACAATGGCAAAAGGTAAACTCGTAAAACGGTAAAAGAGAAACCGCGTGGTATGGACACGAAAGTGGTCTCAAAAGTAGCCAGGCACATGTGTGTTGACCAACGAAGGAAATTCTCGTCCAACTTTTTCCTAACGGCTATATTACCACTTCCAGAACCTTCCTTGGTAAAAAAGGCTCGGTGAATCAAAGTTTGGTGCATAGACCGCTGAAGTTGGCCAAGAGTCCACCCTTATATCTTCTCTCGATGGTTCTCGTGAATATGCGCATCTTCGGTAAGGCCATGTGCAATGCTTCTCGGGCAAAAATTCAAACCATGCGCATACTTGGCCTAGCGTGTTTTCCTGATAACTTGGCTCACACGTAAAGCCGATGTATGCACATTTTTCCCTTCTGGCCCAGTTCTATCCGCATTGTCTGTCAGGCCTTTGCGATAGCCTTTGATGCTTGGCCGAGTTACCCTTATGTTCCGATAGCTCCGATGGTCGTTTTCTACGACTTCATCCATGCTTTATGTTTTTGGTTCCTTCACACGTTCCAAACTTCTTATTTGATTTCTCTTAAGTCTTGGAAGAGGATGCCAAACTCAACTCTCAAAAGGGAAATATAAAGGCAACAAATATGAATCTTGATATTCTAGGACTTAGAAAACATAAGAGACATAAATATTAAGTTTGAACTAATTTGAAAATAAAATAAGGCTCCATTTTGTGAGTCTTGAGCCTTGGTCTTCTAAATCAAATACTTAGGCAATTACAGAGCATGCACCATGCCTCATTAAAAACCAAACAAAGAAAACTCATTGGGATAAACCTTGGTTTGGGAAAAAGAGTACAAGAATGCACACTCACCTAAAGTAATGATCATCTTAAGCTTGTATGATTTGAATTGTTGTTGTAGGAATTGTTGAGCTCAAGTCTTTCATTTTTTTTTCAATCTTCCAAAGAGTGTGTTGTAGCATTCCATAAAGGTTCTTGGTTCTTGATCTTGTTATAAATCCATAATGAGTATCCAAAGTCTCTTCTTCCACAAGCTTAATCTTAGCTACATGTTCAGCTACGTGTTGGTCCAATGCTCCTTGTTTAGCTCTTTGTTTGAGGCTGCCCAGAATTGTATCATACTCCCTCTCTTGAAAAAGATTTGTCCTTAAATCTGTTTTTCCTGCAATAAAACGTGCGAAAAGAATATTATTGATTATGGAACTCAAACTACACTTACCTAGATGTTCTTTTTGATAAGAATGGTCTTGGATGCTCCTTGTTAACTCAAATGGTCCATTGTAGTCATTTAAGCTGTTTTGTAACACAATCTGATCTTGACCATTGTTAACTTCTAAATTATCATTGTAGATGATGCCTGGCTTCCATATGAAGTTCTGGAACAAATGTTGAACACCCCAATACATGGTAAAAGAAACCTTCTTGCTTAGACTCAAAATTATCTGATTTAAGCAACTGAATGATCAAATTGTTTGGAGCATGTTCTGTTTTGGTTCTTGAACATTCTAGTTTCCTAAGAGGTTTTTCTTGCTGCTCCAAGGAGGTGTTGGACGTTTCCTAGCCAAATAGAACTTATTACAAGTTGACAAAGTTGTGAATTCCCAACACTATCCAGGGGGTTATTGGGTTTTCTATCATAACTTTTTTGTCTTAATTCTACTCCCATAATGCTATGAACTGCTCCAAAATAAAGCAAGTTGTTTCATGTCTCTTTTGAAGGGTTAAGAACTTATCTCGATGAGGTGGAGGTTTGGTAAGGCATGATGCATTAGCTGGATATTCTCTAATGAGACAAGATGCAATCACTCCAATCCATGGTTGCTGGTTGATAATGCTTCTCCATGAATGCAACCTAAAGTTCCTGGAATATAGAAAACAATCAAAGTAAATTGTTTCTATATTGCTTAAGAACACAGTGGAAGTGTTGTGGCCTTGTCCACTAAAATATTTTTTCTTTTTCTCCTTGAATGACTTGAAAACTACATCATCTTTTGTTGTACTTGATTGCAAAATCTCTATTAGCATTGCCTTATCCAAATTCTTAGATTTCCACGATGATTCTCCTAAGACAAAGTTAGTATGCTCTGGTTCTTGATTCACATTCTGCTCAAGAAAATCCATTGGCTTCATAGGTGATGTTTCTTGATCCATAGTGTTCTCTTTAGTTCCTGAAACTTGTTCAAGCTCCTTGGCAGTAGTAAAAGGTTTTACAAAAGCATTGAAACAATCATACATAGATAAACTAGGATCAGAAATAACCAAGCTTTCCGTTAAGCCTTGTGGAGGCTTTGCTTGATGTTTATGCAAAGGGACTTGGTTATGTTCTCTCTGTTTCTGATATGCTTCTTTAGCCCAAGGGTTGTGAGAGTTTAACCATTGAGAAACAATTTCAATGGATCTCTTCTGCTTCTCATGTCGTTTGCTTTTACTCCTTGGGGATCGAAGTCTTTCTTGCTTAAATGCATCTAGTTTTCTGTCAAACATATGTTCTATACTTGTGATGAAATCTTTTGAAAACTTCTGATCCATGGGACTAACCCTGCTCATTAGGTCTTCAAATGTTTCCATTTGTTCCTAAAAATAATCAAACAAAGAATTCACTAGAAACTAACCCTTAGATAACATATAAACCAATATAGATCAGTTTAGAATAACAAGAACACAAGTGATCAGAACAGATTCTGATTTAAGAAAGATATATCATGTAGTCTTCTTTTAGTAAAAGAAATTTAGCATTCAACAACATAATTCAGACTCTAATAAACCACCAAACGAATTTATAGATCAAACTTAACAGATTCTATCTTAACCGAATTCTAAGAGTCAAAACAGAACACTTAGCAAGTTTTAACAGCAATCACGTAGATTTTTCTTCTCAAATCAACATTTCTACTTGTGAACTTATTATTCAGCACTTAAAACAGATGATACTTAGTTTTCGAAGCCATCTAACAAGTTTTAAGGGTCAAAAGATAAGAGATTATGATTAGTCACTTTTCCGCCTAATATGACGTGATGAACAAGATGCAGGGGTTATGTTTATGATTCAAACACGAATTTTCTTCACTAAAATGGAGCAAAACACACAGATATCACACATTCTAACCACTAGTAACAAGGAAACAATTAGGAAAATTCTCAATCTCAAATAATATGAAGAGACAAAAATAGAAACTGAGAATCTAGTAAGAAAACTCCTTGTTCTGGTTGTTGTAAGCCTCAAGAGGCTCTGATACCACTTGATAGAATGTCCCTTGATGAAATAAAACTCCTTTAGGACTTGATGGATGAAATGGATGGTGGATGAAGGTAGAAATGGATGAATGGCTTGTGAAAGTGCTGGATAGATGAGATGGATTGATAGGAACACACAAAGGCTGCGGAAAGGCCTTTGGATCTACATATTTCTATCCCAAGAAAATATTTAAGTTCACCACGATCTTTAATATCAAAAACAGATTTTAAGAAAAGCTTAGTGGATTCAATTCCCACCTTGTCATCCCCAGAGATGATCAAATCATCCACATAGATGAGGATGACAACAATACCTATTTGGCTTTGAAGGGTGAAGAGTGTGTGATCAGATTCTGATCTTGTGAAGCCTTGTGTTTTCAATGTAGAGCTTAGCTTGTGGTACCAAGCTCTTGGATATTGCTTGAGACCATAAATCGCCTTCTTGAGTCTAAGAACCTTCCCCTTTAGCTACATAACTTTCCAGCCCTGGTTGTGGATGCATATATACTTCATCCTCCAATTCTCCTTGAAGGAATGCATTTTTGACATCCATCTGCCAAAGACCCCATTCAAGATTAGTAACTAAGGATAGTATGACCCTTACCGTGTGGAGTTTAGCTACAGCTGCAAAGGTGTCTAAATAGTCATTTCCATATGTTTGAGTAAACCCTCTTGCAACAAGCCTAGCCTTGTATCTCTCCACATCTCCATTGCTCTTGTACTTGATTGTAAAGATCCACTTTGAGCTCACAGCCTTCTTTCCTTTTGGAAGAGTTTCTTTTATCCAAGTGTTGTTTGTTTCCATAGCTTTTAGTTCATTGTTAATGGCTTATTTCCAATCCTTTTGTTCCATAGCCTCTTCATAGGATCTTGGAATTTGTTCCTGGTCCAATTTGCCAACAAACACTTGATGATATAAAGGAAAATGAGATAAAGAGCAAACCTCTTGGATTGGATGAGCTACTTCTTTGTTTTTGTAGTAGACTCTTGTGTTAATCCAATTTGATGGATCTTTCCTTATCCTTGTACTTCTTTTCAAAACAGGAGCTTGAGTTTCTTCTTGAGGTGAAGACATCTCTTCTTGGTCATGAATATTTGAAGGTTGTTGTGCATTGTCATGAGCTTCTTGGTTATGAATATTTGAAGGTTGTTGTTAATTTTCATGAGCATCGTGCTCCCCCTCATTTGTGACTTCTTCTTCATTGACTCCCTCATAATCAAGATGAGTTGCTTTCACATTTTCTTGAGGTAATGGAATATCCACCACTTTTGGAATCTCTGGAGTATTAAATGGCTTCGTGGGTAGTCTTGGATTATCAAGATGCAAACCAAGATTGTCAATAATGTGTCTGAGGTTGTTAGCTCTATCAGAAGGAGAGTTGGAGATATCCTTAAGATTATCCCAGTTCTTCTCATCATAGAACCCTTTTTCTTCAACAAAACGGACATCTCTTGAAGTAAATATCTTTATTGATTCTGGTACATAGCACTTGTACCCTTTTTATGTAGTAGAATAGCTAATGAACATGGCCTTGACACTCCTAGCTTCTAACTTATGTCTTTGTTCACCTGGAATCAGAACAAAGCACACACATCCAAGCACTCTTAGATGGTTAATTGAAGCTTTTGTTTTGTTTAATACTTCAAAAGGAGATATATCTCCTAGAACTTTGGTTGGAATTCTGTTGATTAAGTAACATGCTGTTACAACCGCATCCAACCAGAATCTTTTAGGCACATTGGTGTGAAACATCATTGATCTTGCCACCTCTATCAAGTGCCTATTCTTCCTTTCAGCTACCCCATTTTGTTGAGATGTGTATGGACAACTTGTTTGATGTAAAATCCCATGGTTGGCTAGATGTTGTTTAAATGCATTACTTGTGTACTCACCACCATTATCAGATCTGAAAATTTTAATTTTAGAGTTAAAGTGGTTAGTCACATAGTTTTTAAAGTTTTTAAATGCATCTAACACCCTATCTTTTGATGGCATTAAGGTTAACCATGTGTATTTGGATTTTTCATCAATGAAAGTAAAAAAGTACTTAAATTGATCTCTAGATTCACAAGGGGCTGTCCAAACATCAGAATGCAATAAATCAAAACATTTTTCATAAATAGTTGTAGACTTAGGAAACACAGATTTACAATGCTTCCCAAGTATACAAGCTTCACAATCCTTACTTACAAAAGATAGATTAGGCAATATAAGGTTCAAATCTCTATCATGAGGATGACCTAATCTAGCATGCCAAATATCATTGTTCACAACATTAACAGAAAAAACAGAATGAAAATGAGGGTTTTTCTTGTGATCTTCAAGCACATATAACCCTTCTTTTGTTCCTCCTTTACCAAGCTCTTTTCTTGTACCAATATCCTGAAATGTAACATTGTTAGGACTAAAAATAACATTGCAATTTAGATCTTTAGTAACCTTACTAACAAACAGGAGGTTGGAAGTAAAATTTGGCATATAGAATGCCTTAAATGGTCTTCTATGACTTTAATTGGTAGTCTATCTCCATTATCAATAATAACATTTCCTAAAGCAGGTTCTATCTTGCTAAGCAATTCAAAATTACTAACCATATACTGTGACGCACCCGAATCTATAACAAGAGGTTTAATAGGATAATGGGTATTATAAGAGATACAAGAATTGGAAGCCTCTTTCAAGGCTTTGAACAGAGCATCTAGGTCAGACCTTCTTACAAACGTATCATTACAAACATAGAGGGCTTGATTTCCCATGTTTTGAGGAGTGTATGTCACTAAAGCCGTTGAACTTTCTCCATGAATCTGACTTGTGTTCTCACCTTGATTGTGACCTTTTCCATGAGTGTGAGCTTGATTTCCATCCATGCTATGACCTCCTTGAGATTCCCCTTGAGAGACATTAGCCCTGAAGTCTTTAGAATTCATCCATTTTGGCTTAAGGTGGGGATGCGACACCCAACATTTTTGTTTGGTGTGTCCACTCTTCTTGCAATGATGGCAGTAGAGGTTCTTCTTATCTTCATGCTTAAAGGGTCCTTTGTTGCTGTAGTTTGCATGAACCAGTTCTCTTTTTCCACCAACAAAACCTTGAGAACCATCCTCTCTTGGATATAAGCACACACATCTTCAAGGCATGGAAGTTTGTCAGCCCTAAGAATGTGCTTAATAAGATATTTGTATGCTGGATTAAGGCCAAGGAGCAAACTAAAAACCTTATCTTGTTCCTTTCTTTCCAAGAGAGTGGCTTGATCCATAGAGAAAGGTCTAAGCATTTCCAGCTCTGCCCAAAGGGATCTAAACTTCCCAAAATACTTTGTAAACTCCAAATCTTCTTGATTGAGTTCATTCAAAGCTTTCTTGACCTCATATACTCTGTTTATGTTAGAAACATTACCATAAACTTTGTGTAGTGTACCCCACAGCTCTTTAGAAGTTTTACAATAAGAGTAAGCTTAAGAATAGATGAGTCTAGGGAGCTTTGGATAATCCCTAAGACCATTTGGTCTTCTTGAAACCATTTGTCATATTCAGCCATGGTGTCATCTTTTTGAACACCACTTTGACCATCTTCAAAAGTACTTTCTTGAGTACTTTCTTGAACAGAATGAGATGGAGCCTCCCTAAGAACATGGCTCCACAAACTTTTGCCACCAAGGGCAATCTTGATAGTTCTAGCCCACAAAAGATAGTTTAGTCCATTGAGAAGAACATGAGCAATAACCTTTTGATTTTCCATTTTTAAGAGCTTAAAACTGAGAATGCTTAAAAATATATTATGAAGAACCAAAAAGATGAATAAGATTCAAAGTGATTAGAAGAATAGATAATAACGAGAATGATGAAAACATAACCAGAATGGAGAATAAACCCAGATTTTAAAGCAAAAAAGAAGAACCAGAATGAAGAGTAAGAGTAACTAGAATATTTTGCGGGAGATAATAGGTGTATAGAAACTTCAAATCTCTGATACAATGTTAAATTTCAGAAGTTCATGATGAAGAACGTCAAGAAAACTTGAGAAGAAGGATATGAACGAAAAAAAGAGAGAAATAGAAGAAATTCTTATTGATTATAAGTTTGAAGGTTTACAAAAGCTTACATAAAAAAACACATATCCCTTGCATGCCCTTGCATGGCATAGAGAACATAAAAAGCATAAAGCATAAAGTAAAAGTACATTTGATGCCAGAAAACGCTCCTCCTCTTTATGTACATATCTCTTCACTCGTAACTCCAATTTTGGTGGGCTTATATCCGTTGAAAAATAATTTTAAGGCCTACAACTTTTCTAAAGGATGTAAGCCCAAATTCGTATAGGAAGTACTTTTAAACTTCAAATCTTTGAATGACAGTAATTCTGGCCAAAATTGAATCATTGATCTTTATTATTCAATACAACGGTCCTCAATTCACCTCAGAAAAGAGTTATGCGAAAGAATGAGGATTGACCTTATCTATTCAATACCTTATTATCCAAAGGGAAACAACCAAGCGGAAGCCGCCAACAAAACTATATTAGACGGGCTCAAGAAGCGACTAGACGCAAAGAAATGGAAATGGACAAAAGAATTAGATGGAGTAATATGGTCATACTGAACAATCCCCAGGAGGGGGACGAAAAATTCTCCATTCTCTTTAGTCTACGACAGCGAGGCCGTCATACCAGTTGAGATAGAAGTACCCAACCCGAGGAGGGAGCTAGCACAAAAAAATATAGATCAGAATGATCAGATGCTCATCGGCATCGCTGACACAGTTCACGAATGGATAGACCAAGCAATGGTGTGGCTACAAAATTATCAAAATGCCGCGACAAGACTTAACAACAAGAAAATCAAGAATCAACGATTAATTGAAGGAGAGTTGCTGCTACGGGAGGTTTTCCTGCCCGGGCTTAAAAGAACATAGGAAAATTAGGAATCAAATGGGAAGGGCTGTACAAGGTCTCAAGGATCATCAAACCAGGTGGATATGAACTACAGAGTGAAGACGGGAATGAGGAGAGACATCCATGGAACGCTGAACATCTCGAAAAGTTTCATTGTTGAAGAACCATCCCATTTACTTTCATTGCATTCTTATTATACATTTTTTGTAACTATCAGAGAACTATGACCGAGGCTGGATCCCCATTCCTGGGGTACGTAGGCAACTCCTTTAGTGAGTTCATCTGTAACTATAAATAAAGCACAAATGTCTTTCTATTTGTAACATTTTTCTCAAAAAAATAGGGGAGATGTGACTGATCCTTTCACCCAGCCCCAGCCATCTGACTCCTTAATTTTTACAGTTTTCTAAAAAAAGGGGGAGCAGTCACTAGTCTAACGACAGCGGCGTACGCCACTGCGTGGGTCATTAACAAAAGTTTAGGAGCACTAGGGGGCCCAAAAAACATCAACTAGTAAAGGTTACAGACTCAAGTCACTTCCGCCTGTGTATCTACAAATAATCAAGAAGAAAACGAGGAGAGAACACCACACCCATACTACCATACTCAACTCCTCGAACAAATGGTAAAAAACTTAAAACTAAACCCCTATACCATATTCCACAATATGAAAATTACAATAAGGTAATAAAATGCATAATACATTGTTTGATCTGGCTAGTCATACAATATATCGCACACCCCCCAGTGGGTAATAGCCTAAGCAACCCTCAACATTGTGTAAGAGCTAAAGCCGAGCCCCATCTCGCAACAATGCATTGAAACGTATGACAAACATCTTTAATGGTTGAAAAGTCTGACACACATTTAAAATTTGACCTCTCGAATAAACATGTTGCTATACTGCAATAAACTTAATATCATAATGTATAGGTTATAATAGGTAGGCAATCAAGTATGTTGTTCAAACACATATTATAACACCTAGGTAAAACCAAATTCAATTTGATCTGACGACTACGAAAAAGATATAACAACCAAAGTAAAGTAACAAAACTAGAAGAAGGAAACTCATAATCAAACAATTTCAGAACAATAAGAGTTTCAAAAGACCCCAAAGAAACATATTTTTTGTGTGAAAGCCCCCAGGAAACCATATCCTAAAACAACAAAATGGTCACTTCATTGCATCCTTATTCTTTTGAACGTCTTCGGGGGCTTCTTCATTTTCGGTTGCAGTAATTGCCATGATCTTAACAACCTCCTCCACAGCCTTTTTAAGCGCAGCCCCAACATCCATCTTACCATCCCCGGTCCCATCATCCTCAATTTCCTCTTCGCCAAGCATCTTCTCCTTCTCAGCATCGATCGCCTTCCCCTCAGCTGGATCAAGAATAGGAAAGTTAATACCATATGGATTAAACACCTCAGAAGGTCTTAGCCTAGGAGATTCACCAAAATGATCACCAGACTTAGAAAAGGTCAGAGTGTGAACCAAATCTTTCTCAACATATAAGTATATAAATTCAAGCTGCTTCAATTCCGCATTAAATGCCTCCTGGTCCGCTTCCAACTTGACCTTCTCAGATTCAAGCGTAGATTCTCCCCTAAACACATTATCGATCAGCTCCAGATTCCCTTTGATTTGCTCAACCTACACGCTCTCGTTTATCATCTTACCCTTCACCCAGTCCATCCTTGCAGCGACTTTGTCAACCAAAACCTTTTCATTTTCTTTAACCTTCTCTGCCACCACCCTTTCCATGTTCTCATGAACCTCGTTCAGCTCAGCCGCCACAATCTTTGCTTTTTTCCTCCAACCTTCTCTTCAGTTTTTCATGGCGCGTAGCGTCGTCGTCCATCCTAGCCTTGTCTTTATTCCTTAACTTATCAAGCTTGAAGATCTCGGCCTTCAACCTATTTTTCTCCTTAGTAAGCGCCTACCTTTTTTGATATCATACATAACATTCGAGAGGTCCTTTTCAGCACACGTAGCAGTCTCGTCAACCAGCTCAATACCCGAATTCCTTTTTGCCTTATGCAATTCATCATCGAGCATACCTACCCATCAGTTAGCCCTAGCCAAAGTCTGCATCAAGATAATTCTCTTGATTATGATCGTCGAACAAAGCAAATAATTTAAAAATAAATGGTTACCAAAGGCAGGAAATACCTTGGTGTGACAACGAGTCTGGGCCGCATATTCCTTTTGGACAACCAGCGTCCTATGATCATACACCCTGGGTCCTTCCAACCTCAGCTTAGACATCAGATCAACACTAAGGTCTCCATATCCAACCATTGAAACTTGCCGTGGGTAGGAAAAGTTGAAGGAGAAGCCCCCAAAGTCATGTTACTCTTCTGGGGATGTTTCCAGAGGGCGACTCTTTTTGTCCGACTTCTTATCGGAAGGAATCTCCCTATGTCAAATGCTGCGACGTACAAGGGTTGGATGAGAAGAAGTTTTAGTAGTACCACCAGCCTTAGCAGTACCATCAGTTTTACCATGAGGCACCCCACCACTAAGAAGAGTCAGAGACCTAAATCATCTTGACATCCTCAGTCGACCGTTACATTGAGGCTAGAATCTCCAACTTCTTCTCAGGATCCCCAGAACCTGAGCCACTCTTAACATCTTTGTTCCTGCAAGCCTCCCAATATGATCTTGGTTCCCTCTTAATGTCGGTAACAGAAGGGCTAAGAGATGAAGTATCTGCAAAAAGGGGTCACGGAACGTAAAAATCACAGTAAGCTCAAATACAAACTTAAAACCTAACCTACCACTTACTCAAAGATGAGTGTGAAAGTGGAGCTAACATAAGCCAAGAATGAGAAATTCTTTCCCCCTGAAAACGTGTTTTAGTTGTTTAGTGTTTTGTTCTCCAAGAGATCTCAATTCCTCAAATACTCTAAAGAAGGATTCTCAACACTGGTCAAATGGGGGGCTGGAAAATGCAAAACGAGCTATCAGTGAAAAATACAATCAATACAAATAAAATTGAAAAAAGGAATTGAGATTGAGACATCCATGAAATAAGAACAAATGGAAAAAGAATTGGAAGTCATCACACTAATCTATCTGGACCATCCAGACTGCAGGTCCGAAGTGAAGGTTTAAGAAAATGAGAAGCTTAATCAATGGTGGATTTAGCTCGAGAATAAGTGAGAAAGGTAGAGAGTCAAGATAGAATAAAGTAAAAGAGGAAACTTTTCTTCCTTAATGGGTAAAGGCGTCTTACATGATATTTAAATAGGGGATCCTTAAACAACCTAGGATCGCCCTAAAAATGGTAAAAAAATGTTACAGAGGTGAAAAAGTTGCGTAAAAGCATAAAGCACTTGAAAGCGTGTGTATGGGCCATACATTGGGATCACTTTGACCATTACGCGTATTTTTTGAACCAAAAGTGGGACGTTCGTCCAAATCTTCTCCACCGGCTATAATTCGACTTCTAGAATCTTCCTCAGTCTAAATAGCTCAGTAAAGAAGATTTGGTAGTCATATCACCTTTTATGGCTGAGCGTCCTCTTACTCAAAGTTCTACGCATTGTTTGAGGGAACCATGAGTATATTTTCTCGGTTTCGCTCGATTGTATTGTCAGCCTAAGCCATTCTTTGATAATGCACATATATCTGATAATTCGCATTCTCACTCGAGCGTGGCCTAGTTTCCCGCATTGTCCAACTTAGCTACTTCCCTGATGATGGGCATGGTTCTGATGGCTTGATCCTCATGCATGTATGTATTATCTAGCCTGATTTCTTGCATGGTCCACCTCGACCATTTCTTGACTATGTGTGCGACTTGATGGCTCGTATCATGGGCATTTTTACACGAACTGGCCCAGTTACTCGCATGCCGCACTTGAACCACTTCTCGATAATGCGTATGACACAATGGCTCGTATCATGCGCATTTATACCCAAATTGGCTCGATGACCCTCATGTCTTTGGCTCTGATACCTTACGTTTCACGTCTTTGGCCTATTTTCACATTTCCACCTCCTTTTTACAATATGATGCTTGGACTTGGCTCATCTAAACTCCCCAAATCTCAACACTCCCCCTCAAGTTCAAACCATGATGAATTGTTTGAACTTGGACCCGTGAAGACCAAGCCTTATTAAAACCTTTAGAGAGAAAACCACTTGGGATAGATGGTTAGAACTTGGACCCTTGAAGAAAAAACTTTTAGAAAGAAAAACACTTGGGATAAAACTCTCTAAAGGAAAAATAGTACAAAGCTACACGGTTATAGGACTTTTTATGATGTTTGTGAGTCCAAGTTTATGATAGATCAACTCACAAACTCTAAGGCTGGCCGCTTTAGTAAAGATGTCGGCCAACTGATCCGAGCTTCTTGTGAAATAAGGTAGAATGATTCCTTGCCCATTGCTTATCTAACTTTGTGGTAGTCGACCTCAATTTTCTTAGTCCTCTCATGGAAGACATTTTTTGATGCTATATTTATGGCCGCTTGGTTATCACAATGCATAGTGATTGGCTTGTGCATCTTAATTCCTAAATCCTTTAATAGCCCTTATAGCCAAATAAATTTGTTAGTCAGCTTTCTCATGGCCCGGTATTATGCTTTGGCACTTGAGGAGTAAACTATCTTCTGCTTATGACTCCTCCATGTTACATGATTGGCTCCTATGAATGTGCAATATTGTGTTGTAGACTTCTTGTCATTCCTATCTCCAGCCCAATCAGCATCGCAATATCCTACTATCTATGTGTTGTTGTTGTATCCCATCCAAAAACCTTGACCCGAGTCTCCATTTAGATACCTCAATATACGGTCAATCATGTTCCAATGGTGCAACTTGGGGCTTTGCATGTGTTGCTTACCTGGTTCACAACAAAGCATATATCTGGCCGAGTAATTGTGAAGTAAATCAACTTACCAACCATCCTTCTATAATTATGTATGTCCTCAAAAGGTTTATCTTCAATCTCCCCCTCTCTTATGACCTTGTAGCCTTCTTCGAGAGGAGTTTTGCAAGGTTTTACTCCAAGCTTTCCCATTTCACAAAGAAGATCAAGAGTTTACTTCCTTTGGGATAGAAAGAGACCCTTTTCGGATTACATACTTCTATTCCAAGGAAGTACCTTAGTTCACCTAGATCCTTAATATCATAAACAGATTTAAGATGATCTTCGGTGAGTTGAATTCCTACCTTGATGATATATCATCAACATATATAAGAATGACAACAATACCTCTTTGACCGTGTTATGTGAAGAGAGTGTGATCCCCTTATGATTGATGAGAGTTGAAATCAATTTGTGATACCAGGAGCTTGGGGATTGTTTGAGACCATAAATTCCCTTATCAAGTTGGAGAACCTTTCCTTGACCAATTTATGCTTCTAAACCGGGTGGTGGCTTCTTCCTCTAAGTTCCCTTTAAGGAATGCATTTATCACATCCATTTTCCATAAGTCCCAACTTACATTCGTAGCTCTAGCCATGATGAATCTAACCGTGTGAAGCTTGGTAACCGGAGTAAAAGTATCTAGATAATCTTCCCCCATATGTTTGGGTGAAGCATCTAGCCACTAGCCTTGTTTTATGTCTTTCAATATCCCCATTAGCTTTGTATTTAATCGTGAAGAACCATTTAGATGTCACGACCTTCTTTCCTTTGGGAAGATCTACCACTCTCCAAGTCTTGTTATTTACCATTGCATTGAGTTCATTTTGAATGGCCACTTTTCATTCTTTACACTCTATAGCTACACCATAGGATCTTGGTATTTGATCTTTATCTAACTTGCCTACAAATACTTGGTAATCCTTTGGGAACCTTTCCATGGAGCAAAAATTTTGAACAGGGTGAGCTACAACATTGCTGTTGTAGTAGACTCGTATGTTTACCCAATATGATTGAGGATAGTTTATCCTTGTACTCCTTCTCAAGGTTGGAGGTTCCACCACTTGGGCGTGATCTTGATCATCTTGTACTCCCCCTTGATCATGAAGTGGTGAATCCGGAGCAACTTCTTCTTGAGTTGGTGGTATGACTTCTTGTTGGTCATTTTATTCACTCTCATCCCCCTTCATGATCAAGGTGGACATGTGGGTGTATGTCCTCATCTTGAGTGTTATGATGTGATCCACTAGTATGAAGAGGAGAATTGGGTGTGACTCCTAGATTTTTCAATATCCTCCTTAGGTTTTCTGCCCTATCCGAGGTTGATGTTGATAAATATTTTAAGGTATCGCAATTCTTTTCATCATGGAAGGCTTTGGTATCAATGAATTTAACATCTCTTGATACCAAGACCTTCCTTGTCTCGGATACATAGCATTTGTAACCCTATGATTGGATGAGTATCCTATGAACATGGCCCTTGTGCTTTGTCCTTTGATCACCTGGTACAAGAACAAAACATATACAACCAAACAATTTTAGATGAGTAAGAGAGGGTTTAGTCTTGTTAAGTAACTTCAACGGGAGAAATGTCTTTTAGGACTTGAGTTTGAGTGCGGTTGATTAAGTAGCATGAAAATATCACCGCATTACTCCAAAACCGTTTAGGAAATTTTCCATGGAACATCATTGATCTAGCTATCTCCATAAGGTGCCGGTTTTTCCTCTCGGCCACTCCATTCTATTGTGGAGTATGTGGGCAGCTCGTTTGATGTATAATACCATGCTTGCCTAGATGTTCTTTAAAAGTGTTGCTAGTATAATCCCCACTATTTTCGGATCTAAATTTTTTGATTTTTCCATTAAAGTGGAAAGTAATGTAGGATTTAAAATTAACAAAAGCTTCAAATACACTATATTTTGATGGAAGTAGTGTAAGCCAAGTGTATTAAGATTTCTCATCAATGAATGTAACAAAGTATTTATGATTTACCCTAGACATGCATGGTGAAGTCCAAACATCCGAGTGTATAATATCAAAACAATTCTCATAAATTGCATTAGACTTAGGAAAAAAGATTTACAATGTTTACCCAAAATACATGCCTCACAATTTTCATTAGCAAAGAAAATATTAAGCAACATTATTTCCAAAGCCCTCTGATGATGGTGACCTAATCTATCATGCCACAAAACATCACTAGAGGGTTCAATAACCGAAGAGAAAACAAAAAATAAAGATATATTAGGAGAGGTTTTGAAAGCACATATAGATCCTCCTAGGTCCCTCCCTTACCAAGAACAGCACTAGTCTCAATATCTTGAAACCAAACTTCATTAGGCCCGAAATTCACATTACAATTTAAATAAGAGAAAATAACTTAAATACCGTAGGAAAGTGTTATAATGACTGGAATACCATACATCATTCAAAAATTACTAAAGTACCTTCGAAACCCTTGTAAATTACGATTCACTCCCTTGCTTTGTTTTCTCTTAATTTGGTTAATTTATGATAAAAAATCCACGTCACTAAACCGTATTCCACATCATTAAACTGTATTCCACGTCAATAAAACATACATTATACATATCAAATTTCTCAGTCGCTGAACTATTTCACTCTAACTCATTCACAAAAACTGTTTTGTAACCTAGTTATCGCGCTCGTCGTCTTCTCTGAAATCGTCATTGTCTAAATCTGTTACGACCGTGTTTGATTTACGTTGCGATTGAATTTGATTTTATTGCAGACCATTTTTTTGTTACTGTGTCTGAGTTTCATTATACATATAAATATACAAATCTTTTTCAATAAAAGCAACAGTTTAGTTTCCCTACTTTTAACCCTGGTCGTCTTCTCCGAAATCGTCTTCGTTGAAATCGTATTCGCCTCGTCGTGTTCTTCTGTATGTTGCGAGCGATTTTGACATATAATGCATAAGAGTTAGATTTTTGTTAAGATTAAGTTTTATTTCTGATACGACTGAGTTTTATTTTCTGATGTGAATGAGTTATTGTACATAGTAGCTGAGCTATATATATATAATGTTAAAAGGCCTCAAATGTTAAAAGGGATGAGTTATTCTTACCTAGGAAAAATAGAAAGGGCTGAGTTATTCTTACCTAGGAAACATAGAAAGGGCTGAGTTTTTCTTACCTCCGAAACATCGTAAGGGCTGAGTTATTCTTACCTCATAAACATAATAAAGGCTGAGTTATTCTTACCTCATAAACATAATAAAGGCTGAGTTATTCTTACCTCTGTAACGTAACAATGGCTGAGTTATTCTGACCTCTGTAACGTAACAAGGGCTTGGTATTTGTCTTTTTTTGGCCAATGTGTTTTATCGAAGATAAGCGATAGATTACAGTGCCGATTACAATGAAAAGAGAAAAAACAAACGAGGCGGTAATATAAGAATTACCAAATTTAAAACGAAATTTACGGATGAATTTTCTTACTTAAAGACTGAGTTTTCTTAATGCTGTACAACTGAGTTATTTCCATGATTAGGTTAATTTAGGAAATACTTGCTTGCCTAACAAGAAAGTAACTATAAAACCGCAACGAAAACTCTTGTTCAATTTTTTTTTTTTTAACAAAAAAAAAATTCTTTTTCAACAAAATAATTACAGGGCTGGAAATAGTTATTGTATTTATCATCCCATTGCATACTTTAGAGTCCAGCCTCTTGCATTTGCTTCGTACTGAGACCTATCCCTCCTATACAGGTCACCAATCTCTGCCACTAGAGGATCTTCAAGATTGGGATCAGCCAACAACGCAGCAATGGAGCCCATAACCTAATCAGTCAAGAAACATTGATAAATCAGTGAAGAAACATTGACTAATTACGCTTATATAGACATCATAAGAAATTTTTCATACATGGGACATGATAAAGCGAGGAGACCATCGGGTGACTCTCAACATATCCATGTCAATTTACGTAAGACAAGAAACGAACCCTTGGTGGTAAAATCAGATAGTGAGGAGGGAAGGAGATGGTGTTTGAGAAGAGTCCGCCTTCATACGGAGTACCAACTGCTCCTATTATGAATCCTTCCCAGTGGAAGATGTCGTCTCCCACTAGACCTACAAGAGATGAAATTTCAGGGTTATGTATCTGTTAGGCTATAAATGTATTGAAGAACATGATAGACTAACCGACTGAGAAGTGTGAAGGAGGATTACACAACAGTTTTAACTCATAGTTAATCCTTACAAGTGCCATCTGCAATAGAGAGGTTGTGAATCTGGGACTAAATAAAACGAGAAACATAAAAGTATATAATGAGACCTGGAGGGAGAGTGAAACGTCATGATCTTTTCGACGAGTCACGAATTTAAATTTACACACATAATAAATAGGTCATTCCGCCGTTAGGGTTATATAGGGCTAAGTTATTCTTACCTCCGAAACATCAAAAAGGCTGAGTTATTCTGACCTCTGTAACGTAACACGGGCTGGGTATTTATCTTTTCAAAATTATATTAGAAACGAAAGCCCTTGGGTTCAATGTTTATATAACCCTATGTATTTTTCATTTTTTTGTGATCTCGCATCTAATATTCTGTTACTCGATAATGCATTTAAGATTTCAGTTACATAAGTTTTGTAACAAAAGAAATGGCTAAGTTATTTTCATTGAGTGCTTGAGTTATTAAATTCAAAATATACGAAATGGATGAGTTACATCAAGTTGATTATTTATTGATGAATGTGAATTATATAAAATGTCTTAATAAAGACCCTCTTTTTAATCCAAAGTGAATATTAATAAAATGTATGTATTCACTTTATTGAATGAGAATTGATAATGCTATTGAGATGTATGTATATATGTTGTCTTATGGTTACTTTAAACCTAAAATGTAGATTTCAGAACGAGATCTAACTCATATAAAGTTATTTAGATAGTATTAAGGTATTTTTATACACCTATAATTATTTACGAGGTTAAATGCCTTAGTTAATCAAAATTGGTATTATTTCCATATTAACCGCCATTATATCACAATTATATATTGTTCAATATAACTATAAAACCTTATCATTCCTTAATATTCTTAACCAAATTCGATTATCCCTTTTAGACTTACTTTGCAACGATAAAATCTTATCATACCTTAATATTCTTAACCAAATTAGATATTTTTCAATATAACTATAAAACAAACAAAACTAGTTGATCTTAAAGTAAACAAAACATTTAATTATCTATTGTTTTGGGTATTATGCTCTATTCGGAATATTTTATACCAAATTAAAATAACTTCAACAACTGAAATAAAATTTGTATATATTAAATAAATAAAAAAAATTACCAATTCCATACAAAAAAATTTCCTTACAATACCATATTTTTGTACTTATATTTTATAACGTATTCCCGCGCATTGCGCGGGGCATCATCTAGTTAAACATTAATTTAAAATATCAATACCACATTCTCTATAGTTAATTTCATACGGATTGGTGTGGCTGAATTCATTATCAACTTCAAGCTTTTGCTCTTGGAGATTAGTCAATTCAGTTTCAATATTGAAATTAGGATCTCCTTGAATCCTTTGCAAAATAGATATTACAGAATATATTTCTTTTTTCCTAACCTTGACTTCATGTCGATCCTCCAAAACTTCTATATGAATTTTCATCATCTTCATGATGTTTCTGTACTTCCTCTGAATAAACATACAGACAATCTTCGTAGGATCTTCTTCTATGTCTTCGTATTGATCAAACTTCATCCTTGAGTCCATTATAGAAAAACTAATTCGAATTTACTTCTGGAAAAGTTTTGTGTTTAAGTTTTAGGTTTCTGATTTTTACAATGAACCTTATATGCTATATATAAATATAAGGTTAGATAATCAGTTTCGAATCGATACAATTTCTATAGGTGTGTCATTTCATATCTGATGTGATCCTAGGTGAGAGGATCAAGTCCCTGAATGCTTCTCCAATGGTTGTGCTGATAATGAGACGAAAATGGGGTGAATGATACTGCTAAGAGCTGCGGAATGACTCCTAGACTATCTGGACTTGGCTTGCTATGTAGAATCAGATTCAAAACATGAACAAGACCAAAATGATCAAACAAGATTCAAGAGAGAATTCTTAGGTTTTTAGAAAAGAGTTCGATGATTTTATTGATCATTTTCGTGCATAATATAAAGGCAAGAAGGCTGTACATGCACAACTTCTTGGAAATCACGAAACAATTAAAACTAAAGGCTCCCATGCAAGCTTAAATCAAGTCTGACTTTAAAAACGAAAATAACATAAAAATGGATAGAAATGGGCT